>ML336427.1:0-54553 GCA_005239505.1 Nicotiana paniculata
TTACTTGTCGACCACGTACACTTGCGTGTGCATTGGGAAATCAACCAACAACGCACGAGGTGACGGGAGTCCGTGCGTAGCTACTATTATGCCATGTTCGGATAGTCTAGGACCAACTAGCATGCCTATGTGTCGTACTTGTAATCCTGCATGTAATATTAAATTTCTGATATAATCGAAATCGTAATTGAATATCTAAAGAAGACTAGAGTCCATTTTCCTAATCATCTAGAAAGAGAATTGATTTCCTCTGTGGATAATCGTGTACCTGGTAGGGTTGTATTATGGAATATTATTAGACTTGACAAATGAGTTTCAAAACAAAGATTTAAAATTATATTTCATGTTCCTTTAAGAAGGATTTTTACCACTTTCCTGAGAAAAACTACTTTCTTGATAAAATACGGATTTATTATGTGGATATGTGTAACTTTGGGTGCCTGAGTCGCATGTATGATTCGCGAGCAGGATGACCCTGTATTTGTGTGTATTCATATGAGCACCTGAGTTGCAGGTATGATTCCCGAGCAGGCTAGCCTTTTATTTTAACCGCGTCGCATGGTCGATTCACGAGTGGGGCAGATAGATGCATCTATGGTTCGGGCCGTTCGACCTTCGGCAGTGCACAATTTATGTTTATATTGGTTCGGGTCGTCGACCTTCGGCATTGCTTGCGCATGATATTTACTGTGTAGTTGCTATGATTTTTGCCTGATTATTGGCCTAGAATTTTTAGTTGTCAATTGAAATGACAGAGATTTAAAGTTATTAAAAGGATTTTTTTTGAGAAGAAGTTGTTCCTTCCCGTCGATTTATTGTTATTTGATTAAATCACCCATGTTGATTAATTGTTATTAATATGACGAAGATATAAAGTGTTAAACGTGAACGGAGTTAAAAATACTTATTCCTGATTTTAATAAATTGCCTACGATAATCATGCTTAGTGTCACACTTAAATATTCTAAATTGACATTTAGTAAGTGTCTAATTTAACCTCTTGTCACTACCTCTCTGAGGTTAGGCGGGCGACTTACTGAGTACACGTTATTTTTGTTCTCATGTTGCACTTGTTGTGCATTTTATTGCACAGGTACTCTCATAGCAATGTGGAGGATTTGGAGACTTAGGCAAACTGCATCATCCGGAGGCGATCCGCAGCTGACAGAGTCTCCCTCGTACTGTATTGATTTTTATTTTTAAATTTTCTTGTCCAATTTGTATTTCGGACAGGCTTGTAATGATTGTATAAATTCTTAGAAATTGCTCATGTACTTGTGACACCGGGTTCTGGGATATGTGTTGGGGTATATTTGTTAAAGTGTAATATTTAAACTATTATTTTACTTAACAGATTTTTATTTGGTTAATATGTAATAAATTGTAAGAAAATATTTTTTCATAAATGCTTTAAACCGAAAATTAATTCGATTAATTAATGATTGGCTTGCCTGACAATGATGTCGGACGCCATCACGACCTTATAAATTTTGGATCGTGACAAATCTTCAGGGTGAAACTAAAGTATTAGCTTGTTATTTATAGAGTAGAACTCTTTATGAGTTGTGAAAAAATTATCTCCTTAACCTGAAATTTTTGCAACTGCGGGGGTCCGTAGTGTCCAGAATTATATATCATGTTCCTAAAAAGGAAATACTTAGGAAATAATATTTGTTAAAATTATAATGAGACATTACAAAATTGAGATTTTTTGTGGTTAAAATTTATATTGGAAAACAAATATTGTAGTTCTGGCTCTGAAAAATTATCTTGCTTTGGGTCTCTTAGTAATTTGAGTGAAGAAATTATTGAATTATTGCATGTTTTATATTATTTTGAGATATTCCAGTAGAAGTTAAAATTGCTTTTACGTATAAAATATTTTATTTCGATATTTGAGTATGGAAGATATCAAAAGAAAATAAATTCTTATATGAATGGAAAGATGTTTCAAAAGGCACTTGTATGGAAGTCAAGTTCCATTTCATTTGAGATGATTTTATGTTTTACTTGAGAAATACTATGAATTAGTATTCTATGTGTGAATTTTTCATTGTATTAGAAGGATACAATAATGATATTGAACCTCTAATTCGGTTGTAAAAAACTCACTAGTGATTGTGTGATCACATTTTGATGGGGTGTTATAATATTGGAATTGTCTGGCAATGAGGTTGATTAAGCAATCTCTTGATGAATATTCCACTAGGAATTAAGCCGGCAACATTTTTGTCAATGAATTGTGATTGCCAAGGCGCAATAGTTATTGTAAGAAAATAAATCTTTTAATGAGAAGAATAGACACATTCTCTTGAGACATAATGTCATAAAGCAACTGCTTAGAGAGAAATTTTTATACATATCATGTGTAGTCAAAAGAGGATTTGGCCGATCCATTGACTTATAAGTGATATATCGAGGGGTTGAGACTTTTGCCAATTTGAAATGTATCAATAATGATTGTAACTCAACCTATATGATTGGTGTTCTCATGAAGTAAATTTGTAAGGGTAATAACAAGTTCTTAGTTGACAAAATATGCACTATTAAATTATGTATATTCCTATGGTATGTGTGTATATAGTGCACGACTGCAAGGAATGTGAGGTTGAGTTATTATACTCTTAATTTGATAATTCATAGCCTATTGTAGGTGGTGGATTGTGTGGTAGAATACACTTGATGGATGGACCAATATGAGAGTGGAGTGGAGTCGCTCCTATGAAATTTGTGGAAAAATTTCTAGAGCACTCATGAATACCAGGCACGCGCATGGCCTATTAGCGCAAAACCGCGATAACAACAGAAATTCTGGGGGTTTAATATGATGAATAAGATCCCTAGCATACAACAAGAAATTTTGGTTCATAGAAATTATCAACTTCACCAATTATTCTGTAAGTTAAATCTTATTTTATCTATATTTGGTTCATAGTCTATAAAACACCAGATTATACTCTATTTTGTTCTTTATTTACCATTTATTTTTTTATATCCCTTTTGAGATATGTGGGGGGATTGTTGCAAAATTAGTGATATCTCAAAAGGTAATGTTCATCTTGACTTGTAAAATATTTTCTCTTTAAAAAATCATTACATTTACTTATTATTTAGTAAGTTATTTCACAATTAATAGAGTCAAACTAGCCGTTGGAGCAACATCTATATAAACATGATTTTTGGAGAGCTAAAGACACACCTTCTAATATAACTTTCTAAAATAACTTTCTGCGATCCAGGTGCGATTGCACCAAATATCAGATGCCTCGGCACCTCTTCCAAGTCCAAACTCGACATGTTGTCCATCCAGAATTCACCCGAGGCCCTCAGGACCTCAACCAATTATACCAACACGTCCTAAATATCATATGGACTTAGTCGAGCCTTCAAATCCCATCAAATAACGCTGAAACCACGAATCGCACCCCAATTCAAGCTTGATGAACTTTAGAATTTCAAACTTCTACATTCGATGTCGAAAACTATCAAATCACATTCGATTGACCTCAAATTTTGTACACAAGTCTCATTTGACATTGGAAGAGCTTGTTGAATCTTGAGGGATACGCCTAATTTTATATATCACCGTGTGGGCGAAATATCCTTAAGAACATTGTCTTTGACACACTTCAAGCTAATTCTTATTCTCTATAACCAATTTTCCAACAAAAAGTTATTTCACTTGAAAACTTCTGAAAAAGTTTTTTAATATTTTATCACTATTTCATATATTGAAGTTTAGTAGGGAATTTACCACCTGGTATTCAATTTGATCTCGGACCCGTACCAAAATGTACCTACTTGAAGTATGCCTAACGTTCATGTCTGAAATTTGCAAATATTTAGCGTAGAATTTTCCCAAACAGGAAAATCAGAACCAGAAAAATGACAAACATTTCAGGCTCAATCACCAATGTTACTCCTTCCTTCACTTTACAATTTTCACTTTTAAAGGTATAATTCGTTCTAAAGTCAACATTTTTTCCGATAAATAAAAAAATCATTAATTGAGCATGATATTGAAAAAACAGCTGAATAATTTGTGCCAGTGAGGAGTCATAAATATGATAACCAATCCCAAATGTCATATCTTTCATTCACATAAGATTTTCATGTTCATATATGATTAGAGTTTTGAAGTTAGGCTTTAATTTCCTTATAGGACTTGGGACAGAACCTATAACCGGCCTATATATGGGGGGCACATATGCTCTACTTGCTATTAGCTTTAAAGTTGAATTGTATGGTAGGAAATGGATGTTGGTCCATGTCTCATGAGAATCAAGAATCAGCATCACTTGGTTAGCCTAATTAATGATGTATCATTCCATCTCACCGAATTATATGTCACCTCTTTTTAGATTAAATTTAATATTTTGTTATCGTCAATATTGATTAATAAATTAAATTAATGTTTAAAATCTATATCCGGTCAAAAAGATGGAAAAAGGAATACATGCAAACTACGTCCAAGGACCTTGAATTGCCAATGTTAGGACTTTTGCCTGTTCTGTTGAATGAGAGAAGCAATCAAATCCAATATGTCTTCTCCTTTCTGTTTTTGGAATGTTTCCCTTTTCCTTCAAGGGGTTTTCTTACTTTACACCAGCCATTATTTATTTCTTTTCATTATTTCTGCCTTCTTACTTTGAATGATGGAGATTAGAAATTTGTGGTTGCCATAAACGTACAACTACTAAAGCACGAGTTAAAAGAAACTCTTTTTGCTATATATAATAGGAGTAGGATTATTTTGGCAACATGATCCCTAATAGTGTTTGCTTTACATTTGTGTGATCAAATTGGGATGCATGGAGTATTATTTGGGCTTTTAAAACATTCGGCCTGTCGGACGTAAATAATTGCAACTGCTAGCCTAATACATTAAATATATACGTATTTTGTATATAGATACAAAAAATATATATTTACCGACTATTAGTTTGGAGGACGGACAAACAATATATATATTTGCCATATTATTTAGCAATTCAATTCCATATGTGATTTCTGATTTAAAATGACTATTTTCTAGGGACTTTTTCGTATATATACAAGATTTTATACTTATTTATCGTCGGTTTATTTAAGTTTTTCTATTTACATAAAGTAACTAAAGTTTTTTACAAAATATACATAAATCTGATCAAAGTGTACAACTTATAAATAAATTAAATAAATTCTCTGGACATATTTCGATCAAAAACTACAATTCATATACAATTTGTATACAATTATGGTCCTTCTATATATTTTGTATGTTGTGTCTACACCCGACATGCAAAATATATACAATTTGTTTATATCTTCTTCTTCTTCGAGTTTCAATATGAAATTCCAACCAAAATCACCTTGAATCTTCACCAAATTCTCTCAAAATTGAGATATAAGCTCCAAAAGATATTCCCAATCATTTGTAATAATAACACCTAATCCAAACAAATAACACTTTCGCAAAATTCGATTTCAAATTCAATGCTTCTAAGCTTTCTAATATTTGTCAATAAGTTTAAGCTTGTGTATACACGATTTAGTTCGGTTTAATTTTAATTATACCATCAATTAGTTTCAGTTTAGTTCCAAGTACTACGCATGTAGACACATCAGAAAAAGCTTCTGGTAACCCAGTTTGGTGCTTCACGTATGTATTCTATGGCTTTGAACCAGTTGAATATTTTTTCTTCACCATTCTTCAAAGCTCCGAGCATGTTCATCTGCAAAATCCGAATCGAATAGGAACTAGGAGAGAATATCTATACAAAGAAAAAAAAAATAGAGAAAAATGAAGCCTAAAATGGGTAACATTTGAGTCTAATATATAATTTTGTATATAAATAGTAAATTACATATGCTAATAATAATTAAATAATAACTTCGTGTAGTATACAATGGTAAAAATTCTTATTTTCTATCGATAGTTGCAAAGACATACCTTGGAATTGGGTCATGATGCCGTGCGATAATTCCATATATTTTGACGTTATTTACTCTACTTTCTTATTGTTTGGATGCTAATTTGTGCGAAACTTGCACTTAATAGAGCTTATTTCACGTGTAGAAATTCTTGGACATGAATTAGAGAAAAGTTGCATGAAATGGTACCTCAGAGCTACAAAATGGAGCAATAAAAGAAGACGTGCAAGGCAAGAAAGGTCATGGCTATAGACAGTGCAATGAATTATCCAGGACACTGTCATTGGCGCCCCAGACAGTGCCTCATGCAAAAAAAATGGCGCCATAGACAGTGCCTCACGCAAAAATATTGGTGCCCCAAACAGTTGTAATGACCCGATCGGTCGTTTTGAGAGTAATATCCTTGATCCCCTGTTTACTGCTCCCCCCGTATCTTTTTCTGCTTATGTGACTTGCCGGGAAGTTTTGGTTGTGGTATCAGAGTGTTTTGGGACACTTAGTCCTTAAAACAGTAGCTTAAGTTCTAGGATTTTGACCGTAGTTGGGACTGTGTGAAGAAGACTCCGCAATGGAGTTTCATCGGTTCCGTTAGCTTGGTTGGGTGATTTTGGACTTAGGAGTGTGTCCGGATTGTATTTTGGAGGTCCGCAACTAAATTAGGCTTGAAATGGCGAAAATTAAATTTTTGGGAAGTTTGACCGGTAGTGGACTTTTTGATATCGGGGCCGGATTCCGATTATGAGATTTGGAGTAGTTCTGCAATGCTGAATGTGATTTGTGTGCAAAATTTGAGGTTAATCGGACGTGGTTTGATAGGTTTCGGCATCAGTTGTAGAAGTTTGAAGTTTCAAAGTTCTTTAAGTTTGAATTGGAGGGTGATTCGTGTTTTTAGCGTTGTTTGATGTGATTTGAGGGCTCAACTAAGTTTGTATAGTGTTTTAGGACTTGTTGGTATGTTTGGTTGAGGTCCGGGAGGCCTCAAGTGTGTTTCAGATGCTTAATGGATTGAAATTGGACTTACGCAAATTGCTTAGGTTTCTAGTTTCTGGTGTTTCCCACTTACGGCGGGAGACCGCAGGTGCGGACTCGCATGTGCGGAAGAAGGAGCGTAGATGCGGATTTGGGCAGCCCAACTGGGAGCGCAGGTTCGAAAAGGGAGCCGCATCTGCGCATCTACAGATGTGGAGAAGTGACCGCAGAAGCGAAAAGGGACGGCATGGGCAGTATCGCAGATGTGGAAGGTCATTCACAGAAGCAGTCCCGCAGGTGCGAGCCCTAATCTGCAGAAGCAAAATTTTGGACTTTAAGTGGGATTCTCACCTGCTATGGAATTTTCGCAGGTGCGGCGTCGCAGGTGAGACTGTAGGCCCGCAAATGCGAAATTTGTAATGACCCGGCCGGTCGTTCCGTGATATTAGACCCGTTTTCCTGTCATCTTTTTCATGTGTTAATTAACTTAATTATGATGTGTTGGGCAGGTTGGTTCGGGTTCGGAATGGTCATAGTGAGAAATGAGACACTTAGTCTCTTAAGTTGGCCTTATGGTTGGAAAAGTCAACCGGGAGTTAATTTATAGGTAAACAACCTCAGAATGTGGATTTTATAGCTCGGATAGCTTCGTCAGGTGATTTGGGACTTAGAAGTGTGTTCGGAATGTAGTTTTGAGATCCGGTGTAGAATTAGGCTTAAATTGGCGAAAGTTAGTTTTTGGCAATTTCCGGTCGACAGTGGAAAATAGGCTATCAGGGTCGGAATGGAATTCCGGAAGTTGGAGCAGGTTCGTAATGTCATTTTGGATATGTGTGCAAATGTTCAGGTCAATCTGATGTGTTTTGGATGGTTTCGGCATCTTTGGTGGAATTTAGAAATTTCAAAGTTCATAGGCTTGAATCCGAGGTGAATTTAGTGTTCTGATGTTGTTTTGGGTGTTCTGAGGGTGCAACTAAGCTCGGGTGACCATTTATCACTTGTTGGTATTTTTGGTTGGGGTCCCGAGGGGGCCGGAATGATTTCGGATAGCCATCGGAGGATTTCAAGTTGAAAAAATTGGAGCTGAAGCTACTGGTGCAATGTTTCTGGTGTGGCCGCACCTGCGGAAGGGAAGCCGCAGGTGTGATGGCCGCAGGTGCAGACAAGGGGCGCATGTGCGGATTCTTGGTAGGCTGGAGGAGATCCGCAGGTGCAAGGTTCTCACCGCACCTGCGAAGCCGCATGTGCGGATAGTTAGCCGCAGGTGCGAGAAAAGGTTCCTTAAGTAAAATGCGCAGGTGCGCACCTGGGACCATAGTTCAGGTCCGCAAGTGCGAGATCAGGACCGCAGGTGCGGTCATCGTTGGGCAGAACATATAAAAAGAAACCTTAGAGAATTTTGGTTATTCTTTCACCACTCTTATTCGGGTTTGAAGCTTTTGAAGGGGTTTGAAGAGGGAAATCGATAGTTCTTCATTGAGGTAAGGGTTTTGGACTTAAACTCGTTTATATGTGATTAAAGGTCGGATTAGTGGTGAAAATTGGGGGAAAACGGTGCTAAAAATAGGTAATTAGGGCTTGTCGAGACCTTAAAATGGGAATTTGAGGGGTCATTTGGACTCCGATTTCAGTGTTCTTGGTATGTATAGACTTGTGGGAGGATGAGTATTCTTGTGGTATAAATTTCATCGAGTTCCGAGACGTGGGCCTGGGGGTCGGGTTTGGCCAATTTCGGGATTTTTGAGTATTTTTGATAAATTTCTATTAAGGTTCGTTCCTTGGCATATTATAATGATATACATCTGATTTTTGGTAGATATGGAGCATTCGGAGGCCGAATTTAGAGTCAAAGCACTGCGGAATAGTATTTTTAGCCTGTTTTGAGGTAAGTAACATTTCCAAACTTGGTTCTGAGGGTTCGAAACCCCAAACTACTTGTTATGTGATTAGAATTGGTGACGCATATGCCAAGTGACGGGCGTGCGGGCGTGCACCGTGAGACTTGTGACCTGGTTCATCCCATGGCACCGCTTAGTGATTATTCCCTGATGATATCTGTGCTTCTATTAATGTGAATAATGCGAACATGATAGAAATCAAGATAAATTATATATATTAAGGATTCACGCCGATACTGTTGACACCCGAGTGGTCGTTTACATGCAAACATGCTAGAAATCATGTTAAGTATAAATGCTAGGCTTCACGCCGAAACTACTGAGACCCGAGTGGTCGTATATTACTGTCTAATTTTGTGATTAATTGATTTCATATACTCAGTCATGTTATAGCATATCTCTTCATACCTCAGTCTCAGTATTGTTAATTATATGCATACTTATCATTGTCTCGGGCTGATGGAGGCATCTGTGATCCATGTGAGTGATACTGGAGAGTAATGACTGAGTGAGGCCGAGAGCCTGTTATTGAGACAATTATGAGATCGTACTGCACACCGAAGCGATACTAAATCATGCATTCGTTGGCTTGATATGGCGCTTGGGCCAATAGTGCCCCTCAGGAGTCTTTACACCCCCAGTGAGTGCATTGATGATGAGGGATGGAATTTCCCTGGATATGGATCTTATCTGAAGCTGGTGTTATGTGAGGGATGGATCTTCCCTGGACATGGATCTTGTCCAAAGCTGATGTTATGTGAGGGATGGATCTTCCCTGGACATGGATTTTGTCCGAGTGTGGTATTCCGATGATGGATCATCTCCATGGGCTGGACTGGCCTTTTTCCTCAGTACGGAGTGACTACGGTCACCGGTGTTTATGCATATTCCGGGATGGAACTTCCATGGGCCTGAGTTTTCACACGGTGACATGTTGGCATGTAGAGCATATTGAGGTATATCTAGCATATTCTTTTGTTATTTTCTGATAAACTGTGAACATGCCTAAATTCTGTATGCTGATGATTAATTATTGAGGTTTAGTCCGTCACTACCTCTCAGCTTATAGTTTGGGTTCGTTACTTCTGAGTTGGTGTACTCACGTTACCCCATGCACCTTGTGTGCAGATCTAGGTACACCGGGACCCGGTAGTGGATATTGAGCAGTTGTCAGAGTTTCATTGGAGTCGTCGATGTAGCAGCTGGCGATCGCGATCTCGTCTTCTCTTTCTTATTCTACCTGTTGTTATTTACTTTGAGACTATGTTGTCCATTTCTCCTTTCCTTGATTTATGTTATAGTAGCTCATGACTGAGTGACACCGGATCCGGGGTTAGAGGTTTTAAATTTTATTTTTTTCAAATATTGTTTTTAAATTTCAGACTCTTAGTATTATCAATAAAATCGTATTTTTACTGGAAATTGAATTTAGCTTAGAAACAAAGGGGCGGCTTGCCTTGTTCCACGACATGCGCCATCACGACTCCGAAATTAGGTCGTGACAAAATCGCTGGGCAGAAAAGGGCCAAGTTCGAGGGTTTTATCCCATTTTCAATTTTGGTACTTTGAGAGTTCGGGATTAAGGCGATAATTCAAGGATTTTTCAGAGAGAACTTTGGGGTAATGATTCTTAATTTGTTTATGGTTGTATTCCATTAATCTATAGTTAATTTCATCATTAAATTAAGAAATTTGGATGAGAAATTTGGGGGAAAAGGTTGGAAGTTCTTCAACTAAGCTTTTGAGTTTTGATTGAGATTTTGATATCGGATTTGGATAATTTCGGTACGAGTGAACTCGTGAGTGAATGGGTGTTCATGTTTTGTGACTTTTACCCTATTCCGAGACAATGGCCTGGAGAGGCTCTTAGGGCGATTTTCAAATTTCTTGTTAAAGTCTTGATTTCATTAATTAGTTTAGTCTATCATAGTTGTATTTATGATATGTAATGTTTGGATAGATTTGGGCTTTGGATTATCGAGGAAAAAATATTCTTACGGATTTATTTGAGCTTGGTTCGAGGTAAGTCGCTTGCCTAACCTTTGGTGGGGGGGGGGGGGGGNTTGGTACTATTGTGATATGTGAGCGTCATGTACGCTAGGTAATGAGTGCGTACACGGGCTATTTTTTGAAAAAACCCAATTTTTACTGAGTAATAACTTGTTTTCATTTTAAAATTGAGTTTTGCCAACATGTGTAATTATCCTGTTTAGTCTAATATCGCATATCTACGTGCTTTAACTGCTTATTCGAACTCGGTGCAACGTGCCTAGTTGTTTTCCTGCTTTTTCTTGTTCATTATCAGTCTTAATTGTAGAATTTTTGCTATTAACTGTTGTATTTATCGGTTGAGCTGTGTATTTACTTTTGAGACTACGAGGCGGTTCCTCGGGAGTTCTTCCTGCACATTTACTTTTGAGACTACGAGGCGATACCTCGGGAGTTCTCCTTGTATATTTTACCTCAGGAGTTCTCCCTGCATATTTACTTTAGGACTATGAGACGGTATCTCGGGAGATCCCCTGGTGTTTATCCCTGTGTGTTGTACTATTATTTTGGCTATTTTTTCTCTTGTTAAATTTCAGTCTCTTATTATACTGTATATTCTCCTACTGTATTTATTATATATCAGTGGTCCTGACTTGACCTCGTCATTACTCGACCGAGGTTAGGCTTGTCACTTACTGGATACTATTGTTGGTGTACTCATGCTAGTCTTCTGCACATGTTTTGTGTGTAGATCGAGGTGCTCATTATCAGTCGCGTCATCAGTGAGCAGTTACAGTTCGGAGACTTCAAGTTTCATCTGCCGCGACCGCAGATCTCGGAGTCCCCCTCTATTCTTCCCTATGTCAAACACTTTTTGTATTTCTTTTTATTAGACTCTGGTGTATGGAGATGCTATTTTCTTTCTGTAGCTTGTGACTTACGATGTTATGGATTTTGGGAAGGCTGTGAATTTCTAGTGTATTGGTTAATGTACATGCCAAGCGGCGTTATTATCAGTCATTCAGTTACCTATTGCTATTACTTGTTAAGTTTTACTTTCATATTTTTATTTTTCTGCAATTTGTTAGGCTTACCTAGTCGTAAAGTGCCTTCACAACATTATACGAAGGGGATTTTGGGTCATGACAACAATGCCTCTTACCGACGATGCCATCCGAGTAAATTTTAATTCCTCACTAGTTTAGGACATATAGATTTCAGCCCCGACCCTATAAATACCTTTTAAAGTTAGTTTTTGGAGGGTTAGACATTATTGGAGAGGAAAAACACTATGGAACACTCTTCACATGAGTTTTTCTCTCTATTCTTCTTTAATCTATAGTTTAATGTTTTTGAATATTACTGTGATTGTTTATACAATTATGAATAGCTAAACTCTCTAATCTAGGGTTTGAAGGAACCTTTTGGAGGATGAATTCTTGTTACGTTTTAATATAATTTTGCCCTTTGAATATCCCTACGTGTTCAACTACGTGTTTATCGTTTTTCATTGAATGACCATCAGTTGATTGTTCTATTTATTAAGTATTGCTTGAGAAAGAGTGTATGTATAGGTTGTTGCCAAACAACGTCACTCTCAAGGAATATGAGAGATTAATCCGGCGGGTTTAAAAGTGGGACTAGAGATAACGAAGCTCTGACGTAATCATAGTGAGCGGTGAAAAATTGCAAGCTAGCGTAATTCGAGAGATATGACTAGTACATTAATGTACTTGCTCGAGAGAGAATTACGATAAGTCGAGTGTTCATGATCAGTAGATAAAACTTAGGAGAAATTGTAAGAGACGTAGCGGGAAGGATTCTGACAATTAGCGAAATCATAACTCTAGGCTTTTCCAATCTTGTCTCCAACTTAGTATCCCTAATTGTTAATTTACTACTTTAATTTGTTAGTTAATTAGTTAGACTTAAGAATATTAATATTTATAACTTTGGAACAATGCTTTAAAAGGCGTGGGCATAAGGCGAGGCATTTTACACATGCCTCAACGAGGCGTAAGCCCCGAGGCCCGGGGCAAGCCCCATAGGTATTTAATTTTTAATATTTTATAAAATACTATAATTACAGTAAATAGTTATAAACAAGTAAAATTGCATAAAAGTTAAAGAAAACTATATATATAGAGATGTGCTTCATCCCCACAAAAAATCAGTCAAAACAATCTATTATCGCTACTTAGAAGCTCAAGTAACTTGAGTCGAAAAGAATAAAGTTTTCTATATGGAGGAACAAAAAGAATGACTAACCTGCAATTTGAACTTTGAACTTGCTGCTATGAAGGAGTATGGAGTTCTCTTTGTATTTGTAAAAAAATATTGAATATTCGTTGCTTTTGGGAGATATTAGCAGCCTAGCGGACAAGATAAAAAATTGAGAAAGACCATGAATTGGGGCTTCAATCAATAGAAAAGGTCTTGAATTTTAAATTTAATACATTTCAGTTCCTTTTTAAAACTTTTAAGTAATTATTAAGCTGAATTTTGAGAATTTAGGTATTATATGAACGACTTATTCAACAAATTTTGTTTTAATTTGAAAAAATCTCTAGGGCTTACGCCTCACTAAAAAAACGTGCCCGAACGCACGGGCATACGCCCCGAATTGCTGGGCGTACGCCTCTTGAGGCTTTCGCCCCACACCATCGCCCCGGGGCATTTTTGGTGCACCTTGCCCCAGGGCTCGCCCCGAAACACCTTTTAAAATACTGCTTTGAATTTGTTCGAGCTCGTCTTTTTAGTGGTATTGAACAGTTATAGTGAAACCTTAGTTCTTTGCGGGACTCGACTTCGGACTTTCAAACCGATTATATTTGCAGCGACCACATATCCTTTTTAGGACTAGAGTTGGGCGTGACCAGGCCACATAAACAACACATTCTGTTCATTGGGGAATGGCCATTTTTGGGATCGGTCCGTTCGATTTCAACAAAGAATTCATAGTCTATCTTGGCCCGCGCTGATTCGTATTCATCTAGTCACTACAAGAAATTAACCTTGTTGCAGCGACAAAACTCGCCACTAAAAACCTAAAAGTCGCCACTAAAAACATTCAGTGGCGACATTAAAGTTGTTGTAATTAAACCCGTAACTAAATGTTATTTGTGATGACTCCTCGAGGTCTCCACAATAAATAGATATTTGTGGTGACTTAACTCGCGCCAAGAATTAAACAAAATTTTGCTTAAAAAGTGGTAGGTCGCTACTGATAAAGACAATTAGCGACGACTAAAGTCGCCACTAAAAATTACACCTTCAGTGGCAACTCTCATCGCCCCAATTGCTTGAGTTTAGTGACGACCATAGTCTCCACAAATTGTATTTTGCATTTAAAAAAAAATAGCTGCGACAATATTGCTAACATTGGACAAATATATTAGCAGAGCAACCCAATAACATTAGAAAAGACAACATTAAAGACATTTCTCAAACAAAATAATATAGAAAACTTCTATTAAAAATTCATAACATAACTAATTGTACATATGAAACCAAAAATGAAAGGAAAATAAAATAAAGTGTCTTCATGTTCTGCCTTGGCTAGCATCATTTTCCCTTGAAGTCTTGAGACTCTGCACAAGCTCAAGCCGTGAACTCAGAATACCATGCCTCGAAAACATCTCTGCATTCACTTAATTTTTACAAGCACAATGGATAATTACTTTACCAAAATTTTTCAATGAAGGAAAAAAAAAGCTCCATTCTAGTCCGATATATGCCTATTGAAAATCTAAGGGTCGTCAAAGTCAGGTATATGCCCATCTAAAATCCACATATCTAATAGATACCAAATTGAATAGCTATCAGCACATATATCTATTACAGAAAAACTAAATTCCTTTTCTGCGAACTTCCTCTCGTAATGCTCCTTCATGAACAAGTTGTCAACAATGAGGTTAATAAAAATAATTAAATGCCAATAAAATATGCTTATTAGAAACAGATTAGGAGAATAATGATCCATCTGTGTAGAATTTCAACTTTAAGAAGTATAAAGCATACAAACTAACCTCTGTTGCAACCTTTTTGTCTTACATAACCATATTCCAAGAGGAATTGTTTCTATTAAGATTACCCAACCCAAAGTATGTTTAGTTGCTTTAAAGAATAGCTTTGAATAATTTCAGTAATCTAAATGGATGTAGGCACTTTCTTTTTACACCATAGTTTTATAACATTCATGTACGAGAGAGCATATGCTCATTTAATTACTTTTAACTAATACAAAATAAAGTATCTAAACCCTAGCCTTCGATATCTCTTTTTCAATTGTGTACTTCTCAATACTAAATGGGATACTCTCGTGAGTTGAACATTTTCCCACTCGTTAATTTCAGTAAAAATAAAAAGAATGGTATACCAAACACACAATCACAACAACAACACCAAAATATCTAGAATCTCGAACAGAAACTTTCACCTTACCCAAAGAAAGAGAGAGCTAAGAAACGACTGTCAAGATCTAGAATCACAAAATAGGTAATCTGCCGATTCCTCACAGATAAGGGCTTTACACGACTGTTCATGTATGAATTTTTTTCTGTTCCTGTAGAATTTCAAACGGGTCACATAAAATGGAGACAAAATTAGATTTTCAAGGCTAACTGTATATATATCACCGAAAAGAATTTGAGATTTGAGCAGATACCTGATGGAGTCACAATTAGTGATTAAGGATTTTGGGTCTGTAACATATGATTCATATTTTGGGAGCAGAATTTGATAGATTTGAGATGAGAGAAAATGGAGAACTTTCCAGAGAGAAACGGAGCAAAGAAATATACAGTTGTGCTTCCTTCTTTTTAGTTAGGGCTTGTTTAGTTTTTCATTTTAAAAAGTAAAATAAGCCTAGTTTTAGTGGCGACCTAGTCGTCCAGAAGCCCTTCAGAGGCGACTACTTATGAGTTGCCACTAAACTTTGGAATCAAAACTTTTTTATTAGCGAGAATGACAAATTGAGCACATATTAGAGGCGACTGAAACAGACTCGCCACTAATTAGTGTACCAAGTGTAGCGATGACAATATCGCCACAAATAGTTTAACTTTTGTGGCAATAAACAAGGCCGCCGCTAAATATCGTCACAAAAAGTTCACTTTTTTGTAGTGAGTCCAACGGAGCTTTTAAGCAATAACAACAACAACAATAACATACCAAGTGAAATCTCACTAATGGGGTTTGGGGAGAGTAAAGTGTACGCAGACCTTACTCTTACCCAACCTCGAAAAGGGTAGAGAGGTTGTTTCCCGGAGACTCTCGACTCAACAAGAGAGATAATAATATCAGAAAAGAAATAAAAGAAAAGGCATGTAACAACAAAAGATGCCAAAAAGAAAATAACAACAACGAATAAGTGAAAGGACAATAACACAAAACTATGTAAAACACTAATGTGAACACCACATAGACCGCTAACAAACCTAAACAAAACTCTATCAGACTACCCGGTACAAAGAGCGAAGAACTCACGACTACCCCCTAGCCTACCACCCTAATGCTCGACCTCCACATGTTCCTATCAAGAGCCATGTTCTCGGAAATCTGAAGTCGCGTCATGTCCTGCCTGATCACCTCGCCCCAATACTTCTTAGGCCGCCCTCTGCCTCTTCTCGTACCTACCAAAGTCAACCGCTCACACCTCCTAACCGGTGCATCTAGGCATCTCCTCCGCACGTGTCCGAATCATTTAAGTCGCGCTTCCCGCATCTTGTCGTTCACGGGAGCCACGCCCACCCTCTCCCAAATATCTTCATTCATAATCTTATCCAGTCTAGTGTGCTCACACGTCCATCTCAACATCCTCATTTCTGCTACTTTCATCTTTTGGATATGTGAATTCCTGACTGGCCAACACTCAGCTCCATACAAAATGGCCGATCTAACCATCGTTCTATAGAACTTACCTTTGAGTTTCGGCGGAACATTCTTGTCACACAGAACTCCAAGTGAGCTTTTAATACCAATTATAAATGCAATGTCCCATTTATTTATAGGAACAAGGATCCCTATTACTTGCTACTGGTACATATTTATATTTGTTGAGATTAAATGAAGAAGTGAGTATTCATATTGATGATTCTTACTTATTTAGGATTAAAACGTTATTGTTTCTATTGGTTCAAGTTGTATTTGTATTACTATCAATACAACTGTTACTATTAGTCTTAGTAAACATCCACATTTCAATTTATAGTAGAATGAAATTCAAAATAAAATAGCTAATTTGTGGTAACTTAAAATTGGAACTTGTTTCAACTATTTTCTTCAAGAAGGACCCTTTTGGTGTTCATTCAAGCGAAAACACATTTCCCGAAAATCTTAACTTTACATAGAACATGAAGCAATAGTAAGAATTTAAAAATAACCCATCAAAATATTGGTTTGATTGTATTTACAGGCAAATGACAAGCATGAGCAAAGAAAAGACTTATGTCTGTGGTTAAGAAAATCTTGTTCTTTCATTATTCATTACATTTTTTTAGTCACTTGAGCAACTTTTCTTGTCTTCTCAACCACTTAAGTTTTGGAAAAGTAATTTTTTTTTTCCTCTTCTCTTCCGTCATTAGTAAAAGATAGGGTTAAGTTTCATTTAAGGAGTGGGATTGAGTTTCATTTTAAGGGTACAAACCAAAATATTTTAGATAGAAATCAACAGTTAATTTTTGCCAAGGAATTTGGCTCTTTCGCTGCAACTTAAACTGTTGCTTTAAATCATTGTAGTTGCACCGGTAGGGTTCATTGATCCCACTCGTTTAGCTCCCGTTGGACCATATACTTTGTCTTAATCTTTTCAAAATAATAAAAATTAAAAACATCATTTGTGTATGAAATATGATCATGTTTTGGGAGTTCAAAACTTTCCAAGTTCATCAGTTTTTGGGTGAAATTTTTTCTCACAGAAACTTTAACTTTCTTCAAATAAATGCATGTCCAAACACAACTTCAACTTTGATAAATTATTTTTCAACACAACTTCAATTTTTTTTTCAAGTTACAGTCAAATATATGTTTGTAACGACCCGATAGGTCATTTTGAAAATTAGCGCCCCGATCCCCTAATAACTCTTTCCCCATGTCTATTTCTGCTTTGGGGACTGGTCGGAACGTTGAATGGTGAAATTCAGAGAGTTTTTAGACACATAGTCCTTATATGTGAGTTTAAGCTTTAGAAATCGGACCGTAGTTGGAATTGTGTGAAGACAGGTCCGGAATGGGATTCCGTCGACTCCGCTAGCTCCGTTGGGTGATTTCGGATTTACGAGCGTGTCCGGAATGTGCTTTCGAGGTCTGTAGTAGATTTATGCTTGAATTGGCGAATGTTAGAATTTCGGCGATTTTGGCCGATAGGTGAAAATTTTGATATCGGGCTCCGAATGAAATTCCGAGAGTGGTTGTAGGTCCGTCGTGTCATTTGTGACCTGTGTGTCAAATTTGAGGTCTTTCGGACTAGTCTTGATGTGTTTCAGCATCTGTTGTAGATTTGGGAAATTTCATAAGTTCTTCGGCCATGTATAATTGGTGATTTTGGTGTTATGTGATGTGTTTTGGAGGCTCGACTAAGTTTGGATAAGGTATTAGGACTGGTTGGTAAGTTTGGTTGAGGTCCCGCGGGCCTCGGGGATGTTTCGGATGCTTAACGGGTGATGTTTGGAACTTGAAAACAGTTGAACCATTGCTGGTTCTGGTGTCTCGCACCTGCGATGGATTTTCCGCAGGTGCGGAAGAGGGGCTCGCAGGTGCGGGCTTGGTCAAGTCAAACAGTCCTCGTAGGTGCGGTTGGGTTTCCGCAAGTGCGGAGCCGCAGATGCGGCCCAGTGACCGCGACGCGATGCGAGCCCCAGGCCTTTTAGTGGGTTTTCGCACCAGCGATGGATTATCCGCAGGTGCGGTCCAAGGGGCGCAGGTGCGGAAATCGTTGGGCAATTTATATCCATTTCGAGGGCTTGGAATTTGCATATCTTCTAAAACAATTTGGAGCTCGGGTGTAGACGATTTGGAGTGGGTTTTGAGGAAAGGCTTCATAGGTAACAATTCCTGACCTTATTTCCTTTGTATACCATTAATCTATAGCAATTTCTTCCATGCAATCAAGGAATTTAGGTGAAAAATCATGCAAATGGGAAGAAGTTTCCCCAATTAGAAATCCGAGAATTAAATAAGATTTTTACGTCGGTTTTTGATGATTCTTGTTTGAATGAGTTCGTCACTGAATGGGTGTTCTAAATTTGTAACTTTCACTCGATTCCGAGACGTGGCCCCATGGGGACTTTTTGGACGATTTTCCTAATTTCGCGTATTAGCCTCGAACTTATTAGCTATTTTGATCCCTTAAAGTGATATTTACATTATGCAATCGAATTGAATAGATTTAGGCCATTCAGAGTCGGATACTCGTGGCAAGAGCGTGGTTTTGAGTTGAGTAGCGCAGTCGAGGTAAGTGGCTTGCCTAACTCTTTGTTGGGGACTTCCCCCTAGGCTATTTTAATACTGTTCTATGTAGTTTGGGCGCCGTGTGCGTGAGGTGACGAGTATGTATACGAGCCATTGTTGCTAAAACACCATTTTTCCCTCCATGACTTAAATCATTTCACTCCTATTTCACTGATTCATGTATCGACTATGTAGTTTAGATTAGGAAATAGCATGCCTACCTGTTTTACTTGAATTTTCCCTAGTTATTACTATGTGTACCATGTTTAGGTAGTTTTATCCATATTTTTNTCCGGGAGCTTTCCCCTGTACTGCATAGCATATTTAAATTGGGACTACAGACGAGATTCTGGGAGCTTTCCCCCTATACTGCATTGCATATTTAAATTGGGACTACGGACGAGATTCCGGGAGCTTTCCCCCTGTACTACATTGCATACTTGTTACTGTGATATATGTTGTGCTGAGCCGAGGGCTCCCTGTTATTATTTTCTTTTAGCTCATTGTTCCTACTGATTTGCCTTAGCTTATTATATCTCTCTGTTCACATTTTTATACAGTTTTAATATAAAAATCCGGTAGAACCTTAACCTGACCTCGTCACTACTCGACTGGGGTTAGGCTTGGCACTTACTGGGTACCAATTTATGGTGTACTCATGCCCTTTCTTGCACATTTTTTCGTGTGCAGATCCAGGTACCAGCGCTCAGTTTCGTGGCTAGGGTACGAGCAGCAGCTTCTAGGAGACCGAAAGGTAATTCTGCCGCGTCCGCAGAGTCCTTCGAGTCACCTTCCACTCCAGATTTAGATAGATTTCTTTTTCATGTAAATTCCCTCACGTTGTATAGAGCTATTTTGAGACAGAACTTGTGACTAAAGTGATATTCCGGGTTTTGGGAAAAGTTGTATTTTGTACGCGTCAAGTGACGATGTTTCATTGTAGATTCACTTATTTCACCTTTATTTTATTGCTTCTATTTAACATGTGTTTTTCCACAATTAGGCTTACCTAGTCGTAGAGACTAGGTTCCATCACGATGCCTTTCGAAGGATAAATCGGGTCGTGATAAGTTGGTATCAGAGCGTCTAGGTTCCTAGGAGTCACAAGTCACGAGCCGATTTATTAGAGTCTCGCGGATCGGTGCGAAGACGTCCGTATCTATCTTCGGGAGGCTATGTAACTGTTAAGAACAATCATATTTCTTTGATTTCCTTGTCGTGCGAGTTATAGACATCAAAAAATTCTAAAATTCTACTCTATTTTTCCCACAGATGGTGAGGACCCGTACTGGGAGGACCGACGACCAGGCACCCGAGCCCCCTGCCAGAGCCGCCAGAGGCCGGGGCCGGGTCCGGGGTAGAGGAAAAGGACAACCATGCGGTGCAACCCGAGCACCGGCGAGAGCGGCGACAGAGGAGCCTATGGCATTCCCAGCTGGAGAGCCAGCGCAGCAGGTGCCTATTGCTCCTCCAGCCTTACTGGAGACTTTCGCTCAGTTCATGAGCATGTTCAGTACTCTAGCTCAGGCTGGACTATTTCCGATAGCTCCCACTACATCTCAGGCCGGGGGAGAGGCACAAACTCCCGCAGCCCGCACTCCTGAGCAGAGGGGCCAGGTTGATCAGGCCCCGGAGTATATTACTATACCCCCAGCGGCTCCAGTTCAGCATATTGCTAGGGCAACGACTTCTGAGGCCGAGCAGCTCAGACTCGAGAGGTACAAGAAGTACCACCCACCTACTTTCAGCGGACTAGCTTCAGACGCTCTGGTATTTCTTGAGGAGTGTCATTGTATTCTCCGCACTATGGGTATTGTGGAGACCAGTGGGGTTTCTTTCACCGCTTTCCAGCTGAGGGGAGCGGCATATCAGTGGTGGCGGGCCTATGAGCTGAGTAGTCTGGACGAGGCAGCTTCACTCACTTGGACTCAGTTTTCAGAGCTGTTTTTGCGAGAGTATGTCCCTCAAAGCCTCAGGGATACTTGACGCCCAAAGTTCGAGCAGTTGCGCCAGGGTACTATCACTGTGTCGGAGTATGCAGTCCATTTCAGCGAGTTAGCTCGGCATGCACCAGCCTTGGTTGCCACAGTTAGAGAGCGGGTTCGCCGCTTCATTGAGGGACTCCATCCTAGTATTCAGACCAGTATGGCCATAGAGTTGGAGATGGATATCACTTACCAGCAGGCAATGAGTATTGCTAGGAGAGTAGAGGGCATGTTCGCCCGGGACAAAGAGGAGAGGGAGGCCAAGAGGTCTCGAGAGACTTGCGATTTTTCAGGAGCTTGTGCACCAGCAACACGTCACGGTAGGGGCTTTGTGGGTGGCCCTCTTCATTCATCTCTTCCAGCAACCAGTATCCAGTGTGCCTCCAGTTCCAGGTGCTATTTCCAGCCAACCCAGCAGGCCAACTCCTATTTAGTCTCAGTCGCAGCGTCCTCCGATGGGCTGTTTTGAGTGTGGTGACACTCGTCACTTGACTAGAGATTGCCCCAGGGCCAGGAGGGGTGCACCTCCACAGTCTTATCAGCCTCCACGTGCTCCGCCGGGTCCTACGGCTATTCTTCCAGCCCGAGCTGCCACTCCACCTCCTCAGCCAACTCAAGGTGGGGGTTAGGGAGGTAGAGGTCGCCCTAGAGTGGGAGGCCAGGCCAGATAATATGCCCTTCCAGCCTGTTCTGAGGTTGTTGCTTCAGACTCAGTCATCACAGGTATTGTCCCCTCTTCCATAGGGATGCATCAGTATTATTTGATCCAGGCTCTACGTAATCATATGTGTCCTCTTATTTTGCTCCACATCTGGGGACATCTCGGGATTCTTTGAGTTCCCCTGTCTATGTATCTACTCCTGTGGGAGACTCTCTAGTTGTGGACCGCATATATCGGTCGTGTTTTATTTCTCTTAGTGGTTTTGAGACCAGGGCTGAATATTATTACTCAACATGGTAGATTTCGATGTATCTTGGGTATGGACTGGTTTTCGCCCCATTATGCTATTCTTGATTGTCACACTAAGACCGTGACGCTGGCTATGCTAGGCTTGCCGAGATTAGAGTGGAGAGGTACCTTAGAGTATACTCCCCGTAGGGTCATTTCATTTCTTAAGGCTCAGCGGATGGTTGAGAAGGGGTGTGATGCGTACTTGGACTATGTGAGAGATGTCAGTGTTGATACCCCTCCAGTTGAGTCAGTTCCAGTAGTGAGGGACTTTCTTGATGTATTCCCAGCTGATCTTCCGGGTATGCCGCCTGACAGAGATATTGATTTCGGAAATGATTTGTTGCCGGGCACTCAGCCCATTTCTATCCCTCCTTACCGTATGGCTTCTCCTGAGTTGAAGGAGTTGAAGGAGAAGTTACAGGAGTTTATTGATGAGGGTTTCATCAGACCAAGTGTATCACCTTGGGGTGCTCCAGTGTTATTTCTGAAGAAAAATGATGGTTCTATGCGTATGTGTATTGATTATCGGCAGTTGAACAAGGTTACCGTGAAGAACAGGTATCCTTTGCCTTGCATTGATGATTTATTCGACCAGCTACAGGGTTCTAGGGTATTCTCCAAGATTGACTTGCGTTCTGGCTATCATCAGTTGAAGATTCGGGAGTCGGATATCCCGAAGACTGCTTTCAGGACCAAATATGGCCACTATGAGTTTCTTGTTATGTCATTTGGGTTGACCAATGCCCCAGTAGCTTTTATGCATTTGATGCATAGTGTGTTTCGACCTTATATTGATTCCTTCGTCATTGTGTTTATTGACGACATCTTGGTGTATTCCCGATCACGGGAAGATCATGAGCAGCATTTGAGGACTGTGCTTCAGACTTTGAAGGAGAAGAGATTGTATGCGAAATTCTCTATACGTGAGTTCTGGCTTGACTCAGTGGCATTCTTGGGCCACATAGTGTCTTGGGATGGGATCAAGGTAGATCCGAAGAAGGTGGAGGTGGTGCAGAGTTTGCCTAGACCGTCATCAACTACGGAGATCCGCAGTTTCCTTGGTTTGGCTAGGTACTATTGCCATTTTGTGGAGGGATTTTCATCCATGGCAACATCGATGACCAGATTGACTCAAAAAGGTGCTCTGTTCAGGTGGACTGAGGAGTGTGAGGAGAGATTTCAGAAGCTCAAGAAAACCCTGACTCCAGCTCCAGTGTTGGTATTACCTTCGGGTTCAGGGTCCTATACCGTCTATTGTGATGCTTCGAGGATTGGCCTCGGGCAGTGTTGATGCAGGACGGTAGGGTGATTGCCTATGTGTCCAGACAGTTGAAGGTGCATGAGAATAACTATCCAGTTCATGATCTCGAATTGGCAGCGATTGTTCACGCCCTGAAGATATGGCATCATTATCTATACGGTTTTCCCTGTGAGATTTTCATTGATTACCGGAGTTTGCAGCACATATTCAAGCAGAAGGACCTCAATTTGCGCCAGCAGAGATGGTTGGAGTTGCTAAAGGACTATGACATCACTATATTATACCACCCGGGGAAGGCCAATGTGGTGGCCTACGCCTTGAGTTGTCGGGCGAAGAGTTTAGGGAGTTTGGCATATCTTCCGGCAGTTGAGAGGCCTTTAGCCTTAGATATTCAGTCCTTAGCCAGTCAGCTCGTGAGGTTGAATCTTTCGGAGCCTTGCCAGGTTTTAGTTTGTGTGATGGCTCGGTCTTCTCTTTATGACCGCATTCGAGAGCGCCAGTATGATGATCCCCACCTTCTGGTTCTTCAGGACAGGGTTCGGCGAGGTGACACCAGGGATGTGACTATAGGAGATGACAGTGTGATGAGGATGCAGGGTCGAATCTGTGTGCCCAATGTGGATGGGCTTCGGGAGTTGATTCTTGAGTAGGTCCATGATCCCCACCTATTGGTGGAGAAGGATAAAGAAGGATATAGTGGAGTTTGTGGCCAAGTGTCTCAACTGTCAGCAAGTCAAATATGAGCATCAGAGACCGGCAGGGCTACTTCAGCAGATTGAGCTTCCAGAGTGGAAGTGGGAGCGGATCATCATGGACTTCGTGGTTGGACTTCCTCGGACTTTGAAGAAGTTCGATGTTATTTGGGTGATTGTGGATCGACTGACTAAGTCAGCCCATTTCATTCTTGTGTTGACTACATACTCCTCCGAGAGGTTGGCGGAGATTTATATCAGGGAGATTGTTCGCCTCCACGGTATTCCAGTATCTATCATTTCAGACAGAGGTGCACAGTTCACTTCACAGTTCTGGAGGGCCGTTCAGCAGGAGCTAGGCACTAGGGTAGAGTTGAGTACAACCTTTCACCCTCAGACGAACGGGCAATCCGAGCGCACGATTCAGATTCTTGAGGATATGCTTCGTGCCTGTGTGATGGACTCCGGAGGGTCATGGGACCGATACTTGCCACTTGTAGAGTTTGCTTATAATAACAGCCACTAGTCCAACATTCAGATGGCGTCATATGAGGCTTTGCATGGTAGACGGTGCCGGTCCCCAGTGGGATGGTTTGAGCCGGGCGAGGCCCGATTGTTGGGTACAGATTTGGTCCAGGACGCCCTGGACAAGGTGAAGGCGATTCAAGAGAGACTTCGCGCAGCTCAGTCTAGGCAGAAGAGTTATGCGGACCAGAAGGTTCGTGATTTGGCATTTATGGCTGGTGATTGGGTTTTGCTTCGGGTATCTCCTATGAAGGGCGTCATGAGGTTCGGGAAGAAGGGTAAGCTGAGTCCGTGATTTTGTTGGCCCTTTTGAGGTGTTGTGACGTGTAGGGGAGGTCGCTTATGAGCTAGCCCTGCCTCCCAACCTAGTAGGAGTTCATCCGGTATTCCACGTCTCCATGCTCCGGAAGTATCACACTGACCCGCCTCATGTTTTGGATTTCAGTTCAGTCCATTTGGACAAGGATTTATCATATCCTTAGGAGCCAGTAGCTATATTGGATAGACAGGTTAGAAAGCTCAAGTCAAAGGATATTGCGTCAGTGAAGGTTCAGTGGAGGGATCAGCTGGTCGAGGAGGCGACTTGGGAGACCGAGCAGGATATGCATAGTCAATACCCTCATCTTTTCACAGCTTCAGGTATGTCTCTATACTCGTTCGAGGACGAACAATTTTCTTAAGAGAGGGAGAACGTAACGACACGGTATGTCGTTCTGAGAGTTAGAGCCCCGATCCCCTAATAACTGCTTTCCCCATGTCTATTTCTGCTTTGGGGACTTGTCAGAATGTTGAATGATGAAATTCAGAGGGTTTTTAGACACATAGTCCTTATATGTGAGTTTAAGCTTTAGAAATCAGACCGTAGTTGGAACTGTGTGAAGACGGGTCCGGAATGGGATTCTGTCGACTCTGTTAACTTTGTTGGGTGATGTAGTTAGGAGCGTGTCTGGAATGTGCTTTCGAGGTCTGTAGTAGATTTAGGCTTGAATTGGCGAAGGTTAGAATTTCGGCGATTTCAGGTGATAGGTGAATATTTTGATATCAGGCTCCGAATGGAATTCCGAGAGTGGTTGTAGGTCCATCGTGTCATTTGTGACATGTGTATCAAATTTGAGGTCATTCGGACTAGTTTTGATGTGTTTCGGCATCGGTTGTAGATTTTGAAAATTTCATAAGTTCTTAGGATTGAATCCATGTATAATTGGTGATTTTAGTGTTATGTGAAGTGTTTTGGAGGTTCGACTAAGTTTGGATAAGGTATTAGGACTGGTTGGTAAGTTTTGTTGAGGTCCCGGGGGCCTCGGGGATGTTTCGGATGCTCAACGAGTGATGTTTGGGACTTGGAAACAGCTGAACCATTGCTGGTTCTAGTGTCTCGCACCTGCGATGGATTTTCCGCAGGTGCGGACACGCAGGTGCGGACACGCAGGTGCGGAAGAGGGGCTCACAGGTGCGGGCTTGGTCAAGTCAACCAGTCCTCGCAGGTGCGGTTGGGTTTCCGCAGGTGTGGAGCCGCAAGTGTGGAGCCGCAGATGCGGCCTAGTGACCACAGGTGCGACCCCAGGCCTTTTAGTG
This sequence comes from Nicotiana paniculata, assembly GCA_005239505.1. Classification (NCBI taxonomy): domain Eukaryota; kingdom Viridiplantae; phylum Streptophyta; class Magnoliopsida; order Solanales; family Solanaceae; genus Nicotiana; species Nicotiana paniculata. Next base: position 26,208 of record ML336427.1, read on the forward strand.
GGTTTTCGCACCTGCGATGGATTTTTCGCAGGTGCGGGGCCGCATGTGAGGTCGAAGTGGTGCAGGTGCGGAAATCGCTGGGCAGTTTATATCCATTTCGAGGGCTTGGAATTTCATATATTCTAAAATAATTTGGAGCTCGGGTGTAGGCGATTTGGAGTGGGTTTTGAGGAAAGGCTTCATAGGTAACAATTCCTAAGCTTGCTTCCTTTGTATATCATTAATCTATAGCAATTTCTTCCATGTAATCAAGGAATTTAGGTGAAAATTTATGCAAATGGGAAGAAGTTTCCCCAATTAGAAATCCGAGAATTTAATAAGAATTTACGTCGGTTTTCGATGATTCTTGTTCGAGTGAGTTCGTGAGCGAATGGGTGTTCTAAATTTGTAACTTTCACTCGATTCCGAGACGTGGAGCCGGGGGTTCTTTGGGCGATTTTCCTAATTTCGCGTATTAGCCTCGAACTTATTAGCTATTTTGATTCCTTAAAGTGATATTTACATTATGCAATCGCAATGAATAGATTTGGGCCATTCAGAGTCGGATACTTGTGGCAAGAGCGTGGTTTTGAGTTGAGTAGCATAATCGAGGTAAGTGGATTGCCTAATTCTATGTTGGGGACTTCCCTTAGGCTATTTTAATACTGTTCTATGTTGTTTGGGCGCCGTGTGCCTGAGGTGAGGAGTACGTACACGGGCTATTATTGCTAAAACTCCATTTTTCCCTCCATGATTTAAACCATTTCACTCCTATTTCACTGATTCATGTATCGACTATGTAGTGTATATTAGGAAATAACATGCCTACCTGTTTTACTTGAATTTTCCCTAGTTATTACTATGTGTACCATGTTTAGGTAGTTTTATCCATATTTTTGCCTGTGATTTTTTCCTGAACTGTTTTAAATAAAAATTGTATTTGATATTTGTACTGCATTGCATATTTAAATTGGGACTACGGAAGAGATTCTGGGAGCTTCCCCCTGTACTGCATTGCATACTTGTTACTGTGATATATGTTGTGTTAAGCTGAGGGCTCCCTGTTATTATTTTCTTTTAGCTCATTGTTCCTAGTGATTTGCCTTAGCTTATTATATCTCTCTGTTCAATTTTTTTATACTGTTTTACTATAAAAATCTGGTAGAGCTTTAACCTGACCTCATCACTACTCGACTGGGGTTAGGCTTGACACTTACTCGGTACCAATTTGTGGTGTACTCATGCCCTTTCCTGCACATTTTTTCGTGTGCAGATCCAGGTACCAGCGCTCAGTTTCGTGGCTAGGGGTCCGAGCAACAGCTTCTAGGAGACCGAAAGGTAATTCTGCCGCGTCCGCAGAGTCCTTCGAGTCACCTTCCACTCCAGATTTAGATAGATTTCTTTTTCATGTAAATTCCCTCTCGTTGTATAGAGCTATTTAGAGTCAGAGCTTGTGACTAAAGTGATATTCCGGGTTTTGGAAAAAGTTGTATTTTGTACGCGCCAAGTGACGATGTTTCATTGTAGATTAACTTATTTCACCTTTGTTTTATTGCTTCTATTTTACATGTGTTTTTTCGCAATTAGGCTTACCTAGTCATAGAGACTAGGTGCCGTCACGATGCCTTTCGGAGGGTAAATCCGGCCGTGACAATGTTCAAACGTGTCAAATCCAGAATAATTAAGACAACAAGTAATTTTTGGGACAATTTTCGATTTTATTGAAGAATGGAAATATTACAAACTAAAATGAGAAAATGAAATAAGAAGCAACAATTAAATGATAATCTCCATTGCTGACAGCTCGAGTCTGCAAACAGAAGAGAATAAATAGATTTAGATGAGAGAAGAATGTGGATTGAAGGGAGAAGAATCTGATAAGAGAGAGGAAATCTAATACCAGAAGTTCGTTCGTTCGTTCGTCTCTCTTTCTCTCTCTCTCTCTCTCTCTCTCTCTCACACACACACACACATCCGTTATTCGATACTGCTGAAGGTGATCTAGGTCGTTGATCTATACCGGCTAATCTAATCTCGACCCTTCAAGTTTTTCGTGTTTTGCAATGAGGCCCTTCCACCTTTTTATAATTGAAATCTGCAAAACTCTAAATGAACGACTCCCACAGACCATGACATAACCTTCTCTTTAAAATTATTCTTGTCCTCAAGGATCAAAATGAGGGAATTTGGCTTTCAAATCTGCATTATCTTTCCAAGTAGCATTCTTAGGAGCTAAATTCGATCATTGTACTAAGACCTTAACGGCAGCAACATTTCCATTCTTAACCATTTGCCTTTGTAAGATGACAACTGGAGCAACAAAAAAGGCAAAAGCTGGCCATCATCCCTAGTCTGGGGCATCATAGTCTGAGTAGTGATCTTGGAACCCACCTTCTTCTTTAATAAAGAAGTACTGGATGTACTTTTGAGGTAAGAGGTAATTTAAGTTTGTAAGCAACTTGCCCCACCTTGGCAATGACTTTGTATGGCCCGTAGAACTTGGAACTAAGTTCGAGGTTTCTTCAGAGACCTAAGGATGTTTGTCTATAAGGCTGGAGCTTTAGAAACACCATGTCACCCACCTGAAATTCCCTCTCATTTCTTATTTGATCTACATATAACTTCATCCTCTCCTGGTCTTTACTCAAGTTATCCTGCAACAATTGTTTAGCTTGTTGCCTCCTCATAACACCATCACCAGAAACATGGACAGTAATATTTGTAGTGGCCCAACTGATAACTGTGGTGGAGTAAAACCATACAAGGCTTCAAAGGGATGTCACGACCCAAATTCCCAAACAACGGGATCGTGATGGCGTCTAACACAATACTTGTTAAGCAAGCCAATGTTAGAAATTTACCAACCATTTTCCTTTAAAGTTACTTACACATAATAGAACAATTCAAAATAAAGACGAATCGAATACTTTCCACTAGATAACTTCATGAAATACTAATAATGAGCAATGACTAAACCGAACCACGAACTAAATATATAACTATAACACTACCCCAGGGTCTGGTGTCACAATTCACGAACTACTAAGAATACTACAAATAATGGCTGAAAGAAGTATATATGTTTGTTTCGAACGAAATAAAACAGCGTTTATAAAGTAAAGAAAAGACTCCAGGAATCTGCGGATGCCAGCAGATCTACCTCGTGTCTCCGAACGAAAATGCTCAGCTACTAAGATCTCCTAACTCTGGCCGATACCTGGATCTGCACAAAAGAGTGCAGAGTGTAGTAAAAATACAACCGACCCTATGTACTGAGGAAGTGTCGAGCCTAACCTCGACGAAGTAGTGACGAGGCTACGGAGGGGCGTTAACTACATAACATGTAAACTATATATATATAATAAAGCAAGAAAGAAATAATAACAATAAACCCGATAACCTGTAACTTGCAATAGTAAATAAAAGAAACAACTCTAATAACTCTTTCCAGATGTCAATTATAATCAATTCCTCAAAATTCCAAGTTTCAATTTAAATCACAGTAGAATCAGAGTATGAAAACCTTTTTAATAAAATCGAAGTTTTCCAAATCCTTATTTTCGAAAATCAGTAAAACATAAATATTCACCCTTATCGCTCCTTGTTGCGGCGCGCAACCCGCTCCCACCTGTCCACCCTTTTTGTTCCTTCCTATATATATATCACCATTATTTCTCCTGTTGCAACGTGCAACCCGATCCCACCTGTCCACCTTCATCACTCCTTGTTGCGGTGTGCAACCCGCTCCCACCAGACATATCATATCAGTTTATTCATAAAAACATTCACAATTCAGGCCAAGGCTTTCACAATATTTTTATATCAACAATTGTAAACAGAAGGTGTAAAACTCATAAACTTCATCAATTATCATTTCATAACGAAGCCAACTGGAATATATATACATATTGTAACACTGGCAACCAGCTCAATCCTTATGTAACATAACAAAACCAAACGAACAACCAACACTTCCAAAATACTTGAAGCAATACTTAACAATAAATCAATGAATCCAAATAGACATATAAACCTCAATGATCTTGAAACAATTAGGTCCGGAAGCAAATAATTGGAAACAGGGAAGGGATCATATTTAACAAATAATTTAGTGGTGCATAGATACTCGTCACCTCACCTATACACTACACACATGCGAATTCACATAACATTTAAGTTAGGGATTCCTATTCTCTCAAGTCAAGGTTAAACCAAACACTTACCTCAAATTCGCAGGCCACTCACTGCTCAATTACCACTTTTCCTTTCGAATTTGCCTCTAACCCGCTCGAATCTAATCACAATTAGTTTAATATCATTAATATATGCTAAAGGAACTAACTTTACTGATAAAATCACTATTTTTCTTAAGTTTTCTCAAAAAAAGTTAAAACCCAACTCCGAGCCCGCTTGGTCCAAACTCGGGATTTGGGCCAAATTACGCTTACCCATTCACCCCAGAGTCCGAATATGCAATTAGTTTTGAAATCCAACCCCAATTCGAGGTCAAAATTTGAATTTTATAAAATTTTCTAATTCTACCCAAACCCTCAATTTTTAACATGAAAATTCTTGATTTTGGATTGAAAAGTGATGAAAAACATTGGGTAATTGAAAGAAAAGAGTTAATGAACACTTACCTGTGATTTTTGAAGAAAAAACCTTGAAAAAAATCGCCCTAGGTCTTCTACCCTTGTGAAAAATAAGAAGAAAAAGGTAGGAGTTCTAATTAATATGAACTCACTGCCCGACCCTCGCACCTGTGGTGCCTGAGTCGCACTTACGGGAAATCTTCCGCTTCTGCGGAAAGGAGCTGGGCAGCTTGGGCCGCACCTGTGGTTGCATTACCGCTTCTGCGGTCGTGCACCTGCGCTGAAGGGTCCGCACCTGCGTCTTCCGTTCGAACCTGCGAGCTCGCACCTGCGGCCAAAGGCTCGCAGGTGCGGGCACACCAAAACTGGTGCACCAACATATTTTTACAAGTTTAAAAACATCCCGAAGCCTACCCGAAACTCACCCGAGCCCTCGGGGCTGTAAACCAAATATGTGCGCAAGTCTAAAAACATCATACAGACTTGCTCGTGCGATCAAATCATGAAAATAACGTCCAAAACTATGAATTTAACCTCAAAACTCATTATTTTTCTCAAGAACACTCAACTTTCACTATTTCTCAACTGGGCGTCCGAATCACGTCAAATCAACTCCGATTCTTACCAAATTTCACAGATAGGATGTAAACATCATAAAAAACCTGTATCGAGCTCTGGAACCAAAAATACGGGTCCGATACCAATGATTTCAAATATTAATTTATTTCTTTATTTCATTAATAATCCAGCAAAATAATTTCTTTCAAAAATTGATTTCTAAGGCTAGGGACCTCGGAATCCAATTCCGGGCATATGCCCAAGTCTCATATTTTACTACGGACCTCCAGGGACCATCAGAACATAGATCCGGGTGCGTTTACTCAAAATGTTGACCCAAGTTAACGAAAACCAAACTTTAACTCTAAAAATGATTATTTCTTATATTTTCATATAAAAGCTTTCCGATTTTACGCTCGGACTGCGCACGCAAATCGGGGTAAATAAATTAAATCTTTTTAAGGCTAGCCTGGAATGGAGTCTTAATTTATAAGATGACCCTTGGGTCATCACAATCTCCACCTCTAAAACAAACGTTCGTCCTCGAACGAACATAGAAAATTACCTGAACTGGAAAATATGTGGGGATATCTACTCTGCATATCCGACTCGGACTCCCAAGTAGCTGCCTTAACATGCTGATCTCTCCACTGTACTCGAACTGAAGGGTAACTCTTTGACCTGAACTGATGAACGTGCCGGTCTAAAATTGCTACCGAATCCTCCTCATAAGTCAAATCTTTGCCCAATTGGACAGAGCTGAAATCTAACACGTGGGATGGGTCACCAAGATATTTCCGGAGCATAGATACATGAAATACCGGATAAACTGAGGATAACCCTGGAGGCAACGCAAGTTTATAAGCTACCTCTCCCACTCTATCAAGAATCACAAATGGCCCGATATACCTAGGGCTCAACTTACCCTTCTTCCCAAATCTCATAACACCCTTTATGGGCGATACCCGAAGTAATACTCTCTCTCCAACCATGAATGCCACATCCCGAACCTTACGATCGGCGTAACTCTTTTGCCTAGACTGAGCTGCACGAAGTCAATCATGTATCATCTTGACCTTATCTAAGGCCTCTTGAACTAAGTTTGTACCCAATAACCGAGCCTCTCCCGGCTCAAACCACCCAATTGGCGATCTATATCATCTACCATATAATGCCTCATAGGGAGCCATCTGAATGCTCGACTGATAACTATTATTGTAGGCAAACTCCGCTAACGGCAAGAACTGATCCCAAGAACCTTCAAAGTCAATAACACAAGCGTGGAGCATATCCTCAAAAATTTGAATGGTACGCTCGGACTGCCCGTCTGTCTGAGGATGAAATGCGGTGTTCAACTCAACTCGGGTACCCAACTCACGCTGAACTGCCCTCCAAAAGTGCAAGGTAAACTGTGTACCTCGATTAGAAATGATAGACACGGTCACACCGTGAAGGCGAAAAATCTCTCGAATATATATCTCTGCCAACCGCTCCTAAGTGTAAGTACTTGCCACTGGAATGAAATGTGCTGATTTAGTCAACCTATCCACAATAAACCAAACGATGTCGAACTACCTCTGAGTCCGTGGGAGTCCAACAACGAAGTCCATAGTGATACGCTCCCATTTCCACTCAGGAATCTCTATCTGCTGAAGTAAACCATCGGGTCTTTGATGCTCTAATTTTACATGTTGGCAATTCAAACAACGAGCCACATAAGCAACAATATCCTTTTTCATCCTTCGCCACCAGTAGTGATGTCGCAAGTCCTGGTACATCTTGGCAGCACCCGGGTGAATAGAATACTTAGAATTGTGAGCTTCTTCAAGAATCAACTCACGAAGGCCATCAACATTAGGCACACATATACGACCCTGCATCCTCAAAACACCATCTTCTCCGACTGTAACCTTCTTAGCACCACTGGGCCGAACTGTGTCCCTAAGGACCATCAAGTGCGAGTCATCATCCTGTCGATCTATGATACGCTCGAATAAGAAAGACCGAGCGACTGTACAAGCTAGAACATGGATGGGCGAAATATTCAACCTCACGAACTGATTAGCCAATGTCTGAATATCTGAAGCTAACGGTCTCTCACCAACTAGAATACATGCAAGGCTGCCCATACTTACTGCTTTCCTACTCAACGCATCGGCCACCACATTGGCTTTCCCCGGTATACAATATAGTGACATCATAGTCTTTCAATAACTCTTACCATCTCCTCTGTCTCAAATTAAGATCATTTTGCTTGAACAAGTACTGGAGGCTACGATGATCCATTTAAACCTCACATGGCACGCCATAAAGATAGTGCCTCCATATTTTTAATGCATGAACAATGACTGCCAACTCTAAGTCATGGACAGGATAATTCTTCTCATGAATCTTTAATTGCCGAGACGCATATTCTATCACCATGCCCTCTTGTATCAATACCGCTCCCAACCTCACACGGGAAGCATCACAATATACTTTGAAAGATCCTGAACCTGACGGTAACAGTAATACCGGTGTTGAAGTCAAGGCTGTCTTGAGATTCTGGAAGATCGCCTCACACTCATCCAACCATTTAAATGGGGCACCCTTCTGAGTCAATCTCATCATCGAGGCTGCTATAGACGAGAACCCCTCCACAAAACGACGGTAGTATCCCGCCAAACCCAAGAAGCTCCTGATTTCTGTGGCTGAAGTTGGTCTAGTCCAGTTCTTGAGTGCCTCTATCTTCTTAGAATCTACCTGAATACCGTCTGCTGATACGATGTGACCAAAGAAAGCTACTGAATCTAACCAGAATTCACACTTTGAAAATTTTGCATACAACTGATTATCCCTCAAAGTCTGGAGTGCTATACGGAGGTGCTGTTTATGCTCCTCCCGACTGCGGGAATATATAAGAATATCATCAATGAACACAATTACGAAGGAATCCAGATAAGGCTTGAAAACGCGATTCATCAAATCGACAAAGGCTGCTGGGGCATTAGTCAAGCCAAAAGGCATCACTAAAAATTCATAGTGCTCATACCTTGTCCAAAAGGTTGTTTTAGGAACATCGGACGCCTAATCTTCAACTGATGGTAGACCGATCTTAGATCAATTTTCGAAAACACACTGTCACCCTAAAGTTGATCAAATAGATCATCAATTCTCAACAATGGATACTTATTCTTGATAGCAACTTTATTCAACTGTCGGTAATCTATGCACATTCTCATCGATCCCTCCTTCTTCTTTACAAACAAAATCGGTGCACCCTAGGGCGAGACGCTAGGCCTGACGAAACATTTATCAAGCAGGTCTTGCAACTGTTCTTTCAATTTTGGTGGGTCCATCCGGTATAGAGGAATAGAAATGGGCTGAGTGCCCAGAGCAACATCAATAAAAAAATCGATATCCCTGTCAGGTGGCATCCCCGACAGGTCTGCAGGAAACACTTCGGGAAACTCCCGAACAATAGACACTGACTCAATTGAAGAAATCTCGGCATCAGGATCACGGATATGAGCCAAAAAAGCCAAACATCCTTTCTCAACCATGCGACGAGCCTTGGCATAAGAAATCACTCTGCTGGGAGAATGACTAGGAGTCCCTTTCCATTCTAACCGAGGCAATCCGGCAAAGCTAAAGTAACTGTCTTGGCGTGACAATCCAAGATGGCATAATAAGGTGACAACCAATCCATGCCCAAAATGACGTCAAAATCAACCATGTCAAGAAGCAAAAGGTTTACACTAGTTTCAAGACCCTCAATAATGACTACGCACAAATAATATACACGATCTACAACAATAGCCTCCCCCACCGGCGTAGACACATAAACAGGGACACTCAAAGAATCGCAGGGCATAACCAAATACGAGGCAAAATAAGATGACACATAAGAAGAATAAGTAGACCTTGGATCAAACAAAACTGAAGCATCTTTATTACAAACTGAAATGGTACCTGTGATAACTGCATCGGAGGACTCCGCCTCGGGTCTGGCTGGAAATGCATATAATCGGGGATGGGCCCCACCACCCTGAACTGCGTCACCGGTGTTAGAGGTCTTTCACCTCTAACGGGCTGACCTCCACCTCTTGCATGTTGACCTCTACCTCTTACTACCTAACCCCTACCCCTGGCTGGCTGGACAAGTGGTGTTGCAGCTGGTGCTGGAACTATAGCACGAGAATTGTGGTACTGAGGTTGATTACCCAAAAATTTCGGACAAGATCTCCGAATGTGTCCATACTCACCACACTCATAACAACCATCCTGATACTGAGGCTGACCCTGACGAACCGGCTGACCATGATAATAACTCTAAAGGGGAGGTGCTCTGATAGGGGATGAGTGATTAGAATAAGGCAAGTAAGATCCACGACCACCTGAAGCACCATAGGACGTTTGAAGTGCTGAATTAAATGGTCTGGAAGAATGGCCTCTACCCTGAGTATCTCCGCCTCCAGACGAGACACCGATGAGTTTACCCTGAGTATCTCCTGGCACATTGACCGCATCCTGAAATGAAATCTCAGTCTGTGTCTCCTTAGCCATCTGTAACCTGATGGGCTGGTCAAGGCCCTCAATAAATCTCCTAACCCTCTCTCTCTCAGTAGGTAACAAAAGAATAGCATGCCGAACCAAATCCACAAAATGATTCTCATACTGGGTAACTGTTATGTCGCCCTGCTGAAGACGCTCAAACTGACGACGCTTCTCTTCTCTGGTAGTGATAGGCAAAAATTTCTCCAGAAAGAGGTGAGAAAACTGGTCCCAAGCCTTATCTTGTGAAAGTTGTGATGGCCTGAGGGCATTCTTGTTGTGATATTTGTGTAGTGGTACGCTTACCTGTGTGAGCCTTATCTTGTGAAAGTTGTGAGAAAATATTCTACATGTTGTCCATTCCTTCTCTTATGCTACTAGCTGGTTTGAACTATGTTAGGACACTTGCACAAGCATACACGTAGTAAAACACTCTTATCGGTTAAGAGGTTTCCTTGGTATTGTTGGGTATAGATGCATACCCTTGTTTACTTGCCTTCTATGTGAGAATGGCTCTATTTGGCACGTGATTTGTCAGTGCGGTTATGAAGTGTAATGAGGGCACATGATGCCAAGTGTTAGGGTTCAGGTATTGAGACTCGTGAGTTGTGCATAGTCCGAGGTTCGGTACCTCGGGGAGTTTATTGACTAAAACCTGGTGTGAAAGTGCTCATTTGTGTTGAGTTGTTACTTGCCCTTTTTCTATCTGTAATTTCCGGGTTTAGGCCGTGTTTCTGTTCATTATCCTATGTCATTATTATGGTATTCCGCTGATGGTTGTTGTTTTCTTTTCTTAATGCAATTACCATATTATTTGTCATTTTGCATAGTCTTTATGTATATATCATTCTCTGTTGTTCCTATACTTATCCGTGTTCAGGTTATTTAGTCCAGTAGGTGTCTTGACTGTTCCTCGTCATTACTCCACTGAGGTTAGTATTGATACTTGTTGGGTACCGTTGTGGTGTACTCATACTACACTTCTGCACATTTTTGTGCAGATCCAGGTATTTGAAGTCAGTTGATCATTAGCTAGTTGTGCGGGTTGTTGCTGTGGAGACTCAAGGTAAACCTTCTGCTGCGTTTGCAGGCTTCAGAGTCACCTTCGGATTTGTATTCACAATGTTTACTTTATTTCAAACTGTTGTATTTAGAAAAATTGTAGCAAAACTCTGTAGAACTTATGACTTGCACTACCGATTTTGGGAATTGTAAATTTTATAAAGATCTCTGTTTCAAAAATTGTTAGATGTTATTTGATTATTGTTGTAATTCACTAAATATTAGGCTTACATAGTCCTTAAGAGTAGGTTCCATCACGATACCAACAGAAGGCACTAGTGTGTTAATCATGGCTTGTTTCATAGCTTCAAAGACAAATCTAGCTTCCTCATTCCAAATGAAGGCTTCCTTCTTAAGTAAATCAGTCAATGGTTTAGCAATGCCACCATAAATGAGCACATATTTCTGTAATAGCCTATTAACCCCAAAAATCCTCTCAAGGTAGTAGGAGTAGGCCAGTATACCAGAGCTTGACCTTCTCAGAATCAGTAGAAACTCTCCTTTGAAATTACATGCCCCAAGTATTCCATCTTTGATTGCCTAAAGGAACACTTAGACTTCTTTGCATACAAGGTCTGAGCTCTCAGGATTTGGAACAGTTTTTCTAAATGTGTTAGGTGTTCAGGTAGGGATTTACTATATGTGAGGATATCATCAAAAAATACCAACACAAATTTTTTGAGTATAGGCTAAAAAACTTAGTTCATCAGTGCTTGAAATATAGCTGGAGCATTAGTTAGCCCAAATGGCATTACCTTGAATTCATAATGTCCTAAGAGAGTTCAAAATGCAGTTTTGTAAATGTATTCACTCCTCATCCTAATTTGGTGGTAATCAGCCCCTAGGTCAATTTTGGAGAAAATTACTTACCCATACAACTCATCTGGCAGGTTATCAACTATTGGAATTGGATACTTATCTTTGATGTTTACTAGTAAGGCTGGTGAAGAAAAAGGTGGCTGACAATCTCAGATGATCCCATTAAGCATCATTTCCTTCACCTGTTTCTCTAGCTTTTCTTTTTGAAAAAAATTATACCTGTATGGCCTCAGGCTGATAGGTGCATATCCTGGCTTGAGTGAAATTACATTATCTAGGGCCCTTGTATGAGGTAGGGATTTAGGCTTAGCAAACACATCTTGATAGGACACTGACTAGATGGAGCAATCAGTTGACTCTTCCTCTTTTCCTGCTACTGCTTGTACCAAGAACAAGTGTGCCATGAGAGTTTTCCTTTTATTTATCAATTATTCCATAGTACTTCCACTAGTCAATCCTAATAGCCATTGCTGATTGATGCCTTGTAACACCACCTTATTGCCTTTTTTCCCAACGGTAACACAATTCTTTTTATGATCAAACTTAGTTGGATTGAATTTCTTCATCCAATAATTGCCATGGACTATGTCACAACCTCCTAACTGTAATATCCTCAAGTTTTCTTCAAACAATTTTCCACCCATCTTCCAGTTAACTTAGGACAAACAGAGTTGGTATACATGTAATTAACATTAGCCATTATTACTCTTAGTGTATTACCAAACACTGGTGTGTAGCCAGTCTCCTTGATAGTAATCTCGTTAATGAAGCTATGTGTGCTACCTGAACCCACCAATATAGTTAGCTCCTTTTTATAAACACTACTCTCACTAGTATAGCATTGACTCCTATATTAGTACCAGACAAAGCATTAAAGGAAACAACCTCCTGTATTTATGGTCTTATGTCTAGTTTAATCTCTACATCATGTGGTGGTTCTTCCTGTATAATAGTCACTGCATCCATTTCTCCAGTCAAGCATTGTAGTTGTTTGAATTGACACTTGTGACTAGGATCAAACTTTTCCCCACATCTAAAGCATAGTTGATTGGTCTTTCTATACCCATACACCTCTGGAGTCAGGCTCAAGGGCCTATGTTTGGATGGAGCAGCTGCAATTGGCCTTTGCACCACTGCCAAAACTGGAGCCTTAGTAGCAGTGGTCACCCTTACTATTAGATGGTTCTTCTTTAAGGAAACTTCAATTCCCTTATCTTGCATTCTAGCTTGCTCAATGGCACAAGTTACAGTTTTAGGTTTAAACAGCTTCACTGAATATTTGATTTCATCCTCCAAGCCCCCAACAAAACTAGAAAGGAAATGTGCCTCATTTAGTGCAACGTTCCTCACTATCAAATGAGCCTTAAGGTCATCAAACTTCACCAGATAATCTTCGACGTTACTTGTTTGTTGCAGTCGGTTAAATTCTTCCACCACATCTTCAATTAACACTTCCCCAAACCTATTGTATTATCCTCCTTCAGCTCTTCCCAGGTAATGATCACTCCTCTGCTTAGTATCAAGGAATTGTACCGGGGGAGGGTGTCACGACCCAATTTTTCCTCCGTTGAGTATCATGATGGCACTTAGTCTTAGGGATTAGGTAAGCCTAACATTTACAGAATAACTAAAATAATAAAGGAAATCTAACAGTCTCGATATAGAAATCTTTACAGAATTTACAAATTTCCCAAAACCGATAATACAAGTCATAACAACAGGGAAAATCTACCAGGATACCACCCCGTAGTCCCGAATTATCTATGCAGTGCAGAGGGATCTCCCAGAATACATCTGTAGTCCCAAAATAAATATACAGTAAAGAGGGATCTCCCGGAATACGTCTGTAGTCCGTAGTCCCAAAGTAAATATACAGCACAACCAACAGAGACAACAATTATAGCACGACAGAAACCCCGTACATCACCACAACAAGTACAAAGCAACAATGACAGTAATACAAAGTACGACGAGTAAATCAATACAAGAACTTTAAATCACAAAGAAACGGTAGAACTCATTCACAAGGAATAACCACAGTAAAGAATGCTACGCGTAAAGAGAACATCTAAACCAGGGAAAACAAAAAAATGTAGCAACGAATCCACAATATTCAAGTCAACAATAAGAAGCCAACACGACTCAATTAGTTCCAAATAAAGGCAAGTCAACTAAAATATAGGTTATCTAAACTCTTTTTGAGGTTGAGCGATTACGAAGGATATTCAACAATTCAAGTAAGGATAAGCAGCAGAAAATAATCAAACTCCAATTAAGACTAAACAATTATAGGACGAGATAATAATAATTTCAATTAAAGATAAGCAGTTATGACAATATAGCATGACGATAGAAGAGGTAAAAATTTTAGTTAAGTCAAATAAGGGTCAAATAGACAGTAAGAGTGAATCCTAAAGCAATTATCTCTAATCAAAGCATGTATGGATGAAACTAGCAAATAGGAAGGCAAACGTATCAAGAACAACTTCATACACGGTGAATATAAGGACCTAAGAACCCTAAAAGACCAACTTCCCGCAAAAAAGTCCGAGCACGCACTCATCACCTTGCGTACATGGACTACAATCAACATAGAAGACTCAAATCCTAAAGGGTAGTTCCCTCACACAAGGTTAGGAAGGATAGTGGCCTCAAAGACGATAACCTGGTACTCTAAAATGAACTCCTCGGGTGAATAAACCTCCGGACGGCTCAAATCCAACTAAAATAACTTCAAAACACACATAAAACTTATAAAAAACTATTCCGGATATAATGTCTAAATTTTTAACAAAATCCACAAATCGGTCCAAAACTCGACCCCTGGGCCTGCACTTCGGGACCCAGGAAAATTTAACAAAATCCGAATACCCATTCCAATATGAGTTCAACCATACAAAAATTATCAAATTCCGATCCCATTTCTTCCTTCAAATCAAGATATTTCATTTTAGAAATTTTCTTCAAAAACCAACATTTTACTCAACACAAAACACAATTCTAATAATATAATTGAAGATAAATTCATGGAATACATTAAATACTAGGTGAAGAACACTTACCCAATCAGATTGCTTGAAAAACCCACCAACAATCGCTCAAAATCGAGCTCTACAAGTCAAAATATGGAGGAAAATGGCAAAACCTCGAATATAAACTCTTGGCCCAGGCATGACCGCACCTGCGACAAAAATAGTTGTTTCTGCACAACCGCAGGTGCGCATGACCAACCGCACCTGCGCTCCCTCTCGCTTTTGCACCTAAATATCCGCTTCTGCGGGGCCACATGTGCACACCGTTTCTCCGCATCAACGAAGACTGCCCAGTCCAGCTCCTCTCGCACCTGCGCCTAGGACCGCAAGTGCGATTACACCAGAATTCAGCCTCTCCAAAATCGTGGAAATAATCTGCAACTCGTCTGAAACACACCCGGGGCCCTCGGGACCCCGTCTAAGCATAACAACAAGCTCTATACCCTAACACGGACCTGCTCGAGATCTCAAAACACATCAAACCACGACGAAACTACGAATCGCACCATGAATCGAGCTTATGAACTTTCGAATCTTCCAACTTTTAAAACTCGTGCCGAAACCTATCAATTCAACCCAAAATGGCGTCAAATTCTGTAGACAAGTCCCAATTGACATAATGGAACTGTTCCAACTCTCGGAATCGCATTTCGACCCCGGTAACATCAAAGTCAAACATTGGTCAACCTTTCCACTTTCTAACTTCAACTTTCGCTGAAATGCCTCAAATTACCCTACAGACCTCCAAATCCGGATGCATGCCTAAGTCCAAATTCACCATATGAAGCGTCTGACATCATCCAATACTCATTCAGGAGCCGTTTACACCAAAAGTCAAATTCTGATCAAACTCTCACCGCTTAAGCTTCCAAAACTAGAATTCTTCTTCCAATTCGACTCTGAATCATCCGGTAATTGAATCCAACCAAGCACGCAGGTTGATATACATAATGTCAAGCTCCTTAAGGCCTTATGCCATCGAACGGAGATTAAATTCTCAAAACGACTGGTCGGGTCGTTACAGAGGGGCATAGACTCCTGTAGCCCGTACTCCTGAGCAGATGGTCTAAGTTGATCAGGCCCCAGAGTTTATTCATATGCCCCCAGTGGCTCCGGTTCAGCATGAGACCAGGGTAGCTGCTTCTGAGGCAGAGCAGCTTAGACGTGAGAGGTATAAGAAGTACCACCCACTTACTTTCAGTGGATTAGCTTCGGAGGATGCTTAGGGTTTTCTAGAGGAGTGTCATCGTATTCTCCGCACTATGGGCATAGCGGAGACGAATGGGATTTCTTTTACCATTTTCCAGCTGAGGGGAGCAGCCTATCAGTAGCGACATGCCTATGAGCTGAGTAATCCGGACGAGGCAGCCTCACTCACTTGGAGTCAGTTCTCAGATATGCTTTTGCGTGAGTATGTCCCTCAGAGCCTTAAGGATGCTTAGCGCGCAGAGTTTGAGCAGTTGCGCCAGGGTTCTATGACTGTGTCGGAGTATGCAGTCTGTTTAAGTGAGTTGGCTCGATATGCACCAGCTTTGGTTGTTACAGTCAGAGAGAGGGTTCGTCGCTTCATTGAGGGACTCCACCCCAGTACCAGGACCAGTCTGACTAGGGAGTCGGAGATGGATATCTCTTATTAGCAGATCATGAGTATTTCCAGGAGAGTGGAGGGCATGCTTTCCCAGGACAGAGAAGAGGCCAAGAGGTCTCGAAAGACTGGTCATTATTTCAGGAGCTCGTGCCCCAGCAGCTCGCTATGGTAGGGGTTTTGTGAGTCACCCTGTTCATTCAACTCTTCCAGCCGCCAGTGGTATTCCAGCTCCTCCCAGACCTCAGGAGCCTTATTATGCACCGCCAGTATCTAGTGTACCTCCTGCTCGGGGTGCTATTAGCAGCCAGTCCAGCAAGCCAGGCCTGAGCCAGTCTCAGTTGCCACGTCCTCCGAGGGTTTGTTTTTAGTGTGGTGATACTCGTCATATGGTGAGGGATTGTGTAAAACCTCGGAAATTTTGAAGTACTTAAGCACTATTAAGAAAGTCGATATATGTTAATTATATCATTTTGTGTGCAGACGAGGATTGTTCATATGATCGATATCATATAGATATGATAATAAGTGTATTAGGCATATTATAAGTGATGTGGGGTCTAAGGAGAGTCCTAAGTCTAGGTCAAGTTGGAAAATTTCATGATAGACTAAAGTTTCAAATGAGTACGCATAAGACCAAACATTGGACAATCATATCTACATATATATAAGTACTTATGATTCACAACCTATCAAATGAAATATCTTCTAGTCTAGTTTGTAACTCTTCAAACCGTTCGTCATTTGGACACCCCTACAAGAAGTTATGGCCAAATTATCAAAAGCTGGCAGTATTTTACACTACCGCGTCGCCCTGGCGGTGCGGCTGTGCAAATTTCCAGAACACTTCAAAATTTCGTTTCTAGACACATTTTTCACTATAGCGGCACCCCACGCGGCGCCCCATGCGTCGTGGCTGTGCAAATCCTGGTTATTTTTTTTGTGGAACCCGACCATATTTTGATATAAGACCTTCAGGGGTTATTTACCCCACTTCATTTGGGATGATATTGGAGCTCTTCTCCACTCTCTTAAGTCCTCCAACACCCCCCATCTTCAAGGCGAGTAATCCCTACTAATTTGGTGTTTCATTCCATCAATTCAACCCTAAAACTAACTCAATCCACCATGAAATCCTTAGATCTTCAAGAAATTTCTTCAAGAATTCAAAGGAGGATTTTGCAAGATTCCTTCCAAAAGGTAATCCTACACCCTTAGACTTACATATATTGATTTAATATGGGAATATTAGTATGAATTAAGTATTGGAACTCTTGTTATGGTGATTGGAAGTCATAAGTTCCCCATTTAAATACATAATTATTGTAGAGATTGAGAGGTGATTATTTGAAGAAATTTTGTTGGTTGGGTGTGGATGGATGGTCATACATGTGATGTTGGAAGTTATAAATTGTTTAAAAATGAAGGTGGGATAAGTTGTTGGCTTGACTTTTATGAGAATTCTGTGTCTGTTGAGTTGCCATTTCCTGGAAATAATTTCATTACGGATTTTTCATCTGTAAATAACTTTAAAAATAGGCATTTATCTATTTGCCAAAGTTTTAGATTAAAGAAGGCGTTGTTCCTTGATGAATTACTTTTCAGTTCATGTCGCTGTAATCGATATTGAGTTATAAAGGTCGTAAATTATATTGAGGCGAAGTGTTAAATTTTGAAATGTTATTTTGTTGAGTTTTTCACTTCCAGATATTTTGTTAAGATTTTTGTGCGCATTATGGTCGAGTCGTGGGCTTCTTATAGTGGAAAAATAATGTATTGTTGATTTATGTGGCAAGTTGTAATATTTGAGCACCCGGTGTGCAAATTTGTGATATGTTGTAATATTTGAGCACCTGAGGTCCCATTTGTGATATGTTGTGATATTTGAACACTTGATGTGCAATTTGTGATATGTTGTAATACATGAGCACTTGATGTGCAAGTTGTGATATGTGAGCACGTGAAGTGCAGTTGTTGAAATCATATTTACTTCTGGGACTACGAGGGGTACCTCGGGAGATCCCCATGTCTTGCATATTTACTTTTGGGACTACGATGAGGTACCTCGGGAGATCCTCCTGTCTTGCATTTTGGGACTACGAGGCAGTTCCTCGGGAGATCCCTTGTCTTGCATATTTACTTTTTGGACTACGAGGCTGTACCTCGGGAGATCCCCTTGTCTTGCATATTTACTTTTGGGACTACGAGGCCGTACCTCGGGAGTTCTCCTTGTCTTGCATATTTATTTTTGGGACTACGAGGCGGTACCTCGGGAGTGCCCTTTTGTTGATATTTTTCTATGGCTGCACTTGCCTTTGGTTATTTTGTTTTTCCATGATATGTAAATTCTTGTCTTTTTCCGTGATGTACTAGTTGACTTTGTTATTATGTGTTTTGTGCTCCTTGTTGTATTGTATTGGATTTTTAGTACGAGACTCGGAGGATTTGTATTTTTGGTTTGTACTTGTTTTCGATGAATGAGTTTTTTTAAAATAAAAGAAATTACTATTAGGTTTTAATTTAATAAGTTTTACATCCAAATCAGTAGCTTATCAGATGCTTTATTTTAATTGGAATGTCATTTTCTTCACTCAAAATATTTCAATTCATTTCTTTGTTGATTTCTTACTTCATTTAAAAAATTGATCATGTTGATTTTATATATTGATATTTTTGGCACATGAGTTGTCCGTGCAGTTATGATAGAAATATGGGTACGAGGTGCCGTGAAAATATAAAAGTGGGCTGAAACCCGTATTTTTACGATTATGAAATGAGGTGTCATAAGGTGACTTTTATTTAAAAGAATTATAGTGGAGGATATTTATGGGAAAGAATTATATTTCAAAGATATTTATTTGAAGGGAGTATATTCGAAATATATATTTATTTGAAAGGATTATATTCTAAAGATTTTTATCTGAAAAAATTATATTTGAAAGATCTATACTTGAAGTGCTTACATTTGAAAAACATATATTTGAGAACTTGATTAATTGGTTGTATCTGCGTTCCTTATTCGTTTGAGCAATATTTATAGTGTTCTTGTCGCCTTGCTATTTATATCACTGGTTGATTATTGTTGTTATCATTGCTATTGGCTTCCTATTATTTTTATGATGTATTGCACAAGTAATTGACTAGTGAGTGTCTTGACTGTACGTCGTCACTACTCCACCGAGATTAGTCTTGATACTTACTGGGTACCGACTGTGATGTACTCATACTACACTTCTGCATATTTTTGTGCAGAGCCAGGTATTGGAGATATCGGACTCGGACAGAGTTAGAGTGTGATCGTAAGCACTTAAGGTAGAGTTGCTTGGTAGTCGCAGTCCCTTGGAGTCTTTCCATTTTTTTTGTACTGTCAACTTTTATTCGAACAATATTGTATATTCGATCCTTGAGATCAGCACATGTATTCGTTTAGAGTTCGTGACTCAGTATTATCAGTCTTGGGATGTTGTATCACTATTTCTGCCGTTGGTTTTGACATTTGTATTAAATAAAAAAAATGGCTTGAATTGTTATTATGATCGGCTTACATAGTCTTAGAGACTAAGTGCCATTACGACGCCTGTGGTAGGATTTTAGGTCGTGACAGATTACCCCAGACTTAGGAGGGGTGCACCTCCACAGGCTTCTCAGCCACCACGTGCTCCACCGAGTCCTCCGGCCATACTTCCAGCCCCAGCTACCGCCCCACCTACTCAGGCAGCTCGAGGTTGAGGTCAGGGAGGTCGAGGTCACCCTAGAGGGGGAGGCCAGGCCAAGTATTATGCCCTTACATCTTGTTCAGAGGCAGTTGCTTCCGATTCTATCATCACAGGTATTGTTCCAGTCTGTCATAGGGATGCATCGGTATTATTTGACCCAGGCTCTACGTATTCACATGTGTCTTCTTATTTTGCTCCACATTTGGGGGTATCTCGTGATTCTTTGAGTTCCCCTGTTTATGTATCTACTCCAGTGGGAGATTCTCTTGTTGCGGACTGCATATATCGATCATGTTTGATTGCTCTTAGTGGTTTTAAGACCAGAGCCGATTTATTATTACTCAGTATGGCAGATTTTGATGTTATCTTGGGCATGGACTGGTTGTCGCCCCATTATGCTATTCTTGATTGTCACGCTAAGATCGTGACACTGGCTATGCCAGGCTTACCGCAATTAGAGTGGAGAGGTACCTTAGAGTATACCCTCTGCACGGTTATTTCATTTCTTAAGGCTCAGCGAATGGTTGAGAAGGGGTGTGATGCGTACTTGGCTTATGTGAGAGATGTCAGTATTGATACCCCTACAGTTGAGTCAGTTCCAGTAGTGAGGGACTTCCCTGATATGTTTCCAGCTGATCTTCCGGGCATGCCGCCCGACAGAGATATTAATTTTGGCATTGATTTGTTGCTGGGCACTCAGCCCATATATATTCCTCCATACCGTATGGCTCCTCCTGAGTTGAAGGAGTTGAAGGAGCAGTTGCATGAGTTGCTTGATAAGGGATTCATTAGGCCCAGTGTGTCACCTTGGGGTGCTCTAGTCTTGTTTGTGAAGAAAAAGGATGGTTATGTGCGTATGTGTATTGATTATCACCACCTGCACAAGGTTACAGTGAAGAATAGGTATCCATTGCCTCGCATTGATGATTTATTTGACGGGTGTCAGGGTGTTTTCCAATATTGACTTGCGTTCAGGCTATCATCAGTTGAAGATTCGGGAGCCGGATATCCCGAAGACTGCTTTCAGGACCAGATATAGTCACTATGAGTTTCGTGTCATGTCTTTTGGGCTGACCAATGCCCAAACATTCTTTATGCATTTGATGCATAGTGTGTTCCGGCCTTATCTTGACTCTTTCGTCGTTGTGTTTATTGACGACATCCTTATGTATTCCCGAACTCGGGAAGATCGTGAGCAGCACCTAGGGACTGTGCTTCAGACTTTGAGGGAGAAGAGGTTGTATGCAAAATTATCTAAGTGTGAGTTTTGGCTTGACTCAGTGGCATTCTTGGGTCACGTAGTATGGAGTGAGGGGATCAAGGTAGATCCGAAGAAGGTGGAGGCAGTGCAGAGTTGTCCTAGATCATCATCAGCTACGGAGATCCATAGTTTCCTTGGTTTGGCGGGATATTACCGTCGCTTTGTAGAGGGGTTTTCATCTATTGCAGCACCTATGACCGGGCTGACCCAGAAGGGTGCTCCGTTCAGGTGGATAGAGGAGTGTGAGGAGAGCTTTCAGAAGCTCAACACAACTTTGACTACAACCCCAGTATTGGTATTGCCTACAGGTCGGGGTCTTACACTATCTATTGTGGTGCCTCGTGGATCAGTCTTGGCGCAGTGTTGATGCAGGACGGTAGGGTGATTGCCTATGCGTCTAGACAGTGGAAGGTGCATGAGAAGAATTATCATGTCCACGATCTTGAGTTAGCAGCTATTGTTCACGCCTTGAAGATCTGGCGCCATTATTTGTACGGTGTTCCTTGTGAGATCTACACTAATCATCGGGGTTTACAACACTTATTCAAGCAAAAGGATCTTTATTTGTGTCAGTAGAGGTGGTTGGAGCTACTCAAGGATTATGACATCACCATTTTGTACCACCCGGGGAAGGCCAATGTAGTGGCCGACGCCTTGAGTCACCGGGCGGAGAGTTTGGGTAGTTTGGCATATCTTCCAGCAGCAGAGAGACCCTTAGCATTGATGTTCAGGCCTTAGCCATCCAGTTTGTGATATTGGATATTTCGGAGCCAAGCCGAGTATTGGTTTGCTTGGTCTCTCAGTCTTCTCTTTATCACCGTATCAGGGAGCGTCAGTATGATGACCCCCATCTTCTAGTCCTTCAGGACAGGGTTCAACAAGGTGATGCTAGAGATGTGACTATTCGTGATGATGGCGTGATGAGGATGCAGGGCCGGATATGTGTGCCCAATGTGGATGGGCTTCGGGAGTTGATTCTTCAGGAGGCCCACAACTCGTGGTATCCATCCATCCGGGTGCCGCGAAGCAGGATTTGAGACAGCACTATTGGTGGAGGAGGATGAAGAAGGATATAGTTTGGTTTGTGGTTCAGTGTCTCAACTGTCAGCAGGTCAAGTATGAGCATCAGAGACCGGGTGGCTTGCTTCAGAGGTTAGAGATCCCGAAGTGGAAGTGGGAGGGGATCACCATGGATTTCGTAGTTGGGCTCCCATGGACTTCGAGGAAGTTCGATGCTATTTGAGTGATTGTGGATCGGCTGACCAAGTCAGCTCATTTCATCCCAGTGGTGACTACTTACTCTTCAGAGAGATTGGCTGATATTTACATCCGAGAGATTGTCCGCCTTCATGGTGTCACCGTTTCCATCATTTCAAACAGAGGTACACAGTTTTACATCACGGTTTTGGAGAGCCGTACAACATGAGTTGGGCACTAGGGTGGAGCTGAGCACAGCATTTCACCCTCAGACAGGCGGGCAGTCCGAGCGCATGATTCAGATTCTAGAGGATATGCTCCCTGCTTGTGTGATGGAGTTTGGACGGTCATGGGACCAGTTCTTGCCACTCGCAGAGTTTGCTTACAATAATAGTTATCAGTCTAGCATTCAGATGGCACCATATGAGGCTCTGTATGGTATGCGGTGTCGGTCCCCAGTGGGTTGGTTTGAGCCGGACGAGGCCCGATTCTTGGGTACTAACTTGGTCCAGTATACCCTGGATAAGGTGAAGGTGATTTAGGATAGACTTCGCACAACCCAGTCCAGACAGACAAGTTATGCGGATCGGAGGTTCGTGATTTAGCATTCATGGTTAGAGAGCGAGTCTTGCTTTGGGTATCGCCTATGAAGGGCGTCATGAGGTTCGACAAGAAGGTCAAGCTGAGCCTGAGGTACATTGGTCCTTTTGAGATATTGCAGCATGTTGGAGAGGTTGCCTATGAGATTGCTCTACCTCCCAACCTAGCAGGAGCTCATCCGGTATTACACGTTTCTATGCTCCGAAAGTATCACGGTGATCCGGCTCATGTATTAGATTTCAGTTCAGTCCAATTGGACAAGGATCTATCTTATGTTGAGGAGCCAGTGGCTATCTTGGACAGGCAGGTCAGAAAACTAAGGTCAAAGAACATTGCTTAAAGGTCTCGTGGAGAGGTCAACAGGTCGAGGATGCGACTTGGGAGACCTAGCGGGATATGCGCAGCCGTTATCCTCATCTTTTCACAGCTTCAGGTATGTCTCTATGCTCGTTCGAGGACGAACGATTCTTTTAAGAGGGGGAGGATGTAACGACCTGGCTGGTCATTTTGAGAGTTAGAGCCCTGATCCCCTATTATTGCTTCCCCCGTATCTAATTCTGCTATTTTGCTTTGCCAAAAGGGTTAGTTTTGGTTTTTGAAGTGAATTGAGACAGTCTCTTAATTGGGAGCTTATGTCGACTTGTGTGTAAACGAACTCGGATTTGATTTTTGATGGTTCTGTTAGCTCCGTTAGGTGATTTTGGACTTAGGATCGAATCCGGAACGTGATTTGGAGGTCTGTAGTATAATTAGGCTTAGATTGGTGAAAGTTGGAATTTTGGCGATTTTGATTGGCAGTGGAAATTTTGATGTCGGATTCGGAATGGAATTCCGGGAGTTGGAGTAGGTTCATAGTGTCATTTGTGACTTGTGTGTAAAATTTGAGGTCATTCGGATGAGATTTGATATATTTTGACGTCGTTTGTAGAATCTAGAAATTTCAAAGTTCATTAGGCTTGAATCCGTGTGTAATTCGTATTTTTGATGTTGTTTGATGTGGTTTGAAGGCTCGACTAAGTTCGTATGGTGTTATAGGATGGGTTGGTATGTTTTAGGTCTTGGGGTCCTCAGGTGATTTTTGGGTGCTTAACATGTGAAACTTGGACTTAGAAGAATTTTTGGTGTGCTAGTTCTGGTGTTTTCGCACCTGCGGAAATTCTGCATGTGCGGGGCCGCATGTGCGGGGCCGCATGTGCGGATGCCCAAGCGCAGAAGCGTAATTTGGAAGAGTGGTATGGGTTCGTAGGTGCGAGGTGATTTCCGCATCTGCCATGCCCGCAGATGCGCGTGTGGGATCGCAGGAGCAGTCTGGGACCGCAAAAGCGGACAAGGGTCCGCAGGTGCGCACTCGCAGGTGCGCACTCGCAGGTGCGACCTTTTGATCGCAGAAGCGGACAAGGTGCTTTAAGTGAAATCCGCACCTGAGATGGAAATTTCGCAGGTGCGGTCCTGGGATCGCAGAAGCGAGAATCGCGGGGCAGAAAAGGGCAATTTCTAGGGTTTGAAGTTCATATCACAAAATTCAATTGGGAGCTCGGTGGAAGGCAAAATTTCGAGAGATTTTCAGAGAGAACTATTGGGGTAACGATTCCTAACTCGATTTTGATCATATTTCATTAATCTATTGTTGTATTCTTCATCTAATTAAGGAATTTGAGTGAGAAAATGGAAAAAATGAGGAAAAAGTTCCCCAACCAAGAATCTGAGTTTTGAGTGGGATTTAGGCGTCGGATTTGGATGATTTTTGTATGAGTGAACTCGTGAGTGAATGGGCGTTCATATTTGGTGACATTTACCCGATTCTGAGACGTGGGCCGGGCGAAAATTTTTGAGCGATTTTCTAATTTCTTGCTTTTACTTTGATTCTGTTCGTTAGATTAGTTTCTTTAGATATATTTATGTTATGTAATTGGTTTTGGCTAGATTTGGGTCATTCGGAGTCGGATATTCGTGGAAAGAGCTTAATTTCAGATTGATTTGAGCTTGGTTCGAGGTAAGTGGCTTGCCTAACCTTGTGGGGGGAACTCCCCTTAGGATTGGTATTATTGTTGTTATATGAGCGCCGTGTATTTGAGGTGACGAGTACGTACATTCCCTGATTCTTTTCCTTGTTACGTTTCAGTCATTATTACTGCGATATTTCCTTGTTTTGCTTTATTATATTTATGTTCTGGTACGGCCCTGACCCAACTTCGTCACTACTCGACCGAGGTTAGGCTTGGCACTTACTGGGTACCATTGTGGTGTACTCACATCCTTCCTGCACATGTTTTTCATGTGTAGATCCAGGTACATCTTACCCGCCTCATCATTAGTGCAGTTGTTGCAGCTTACCCGAGACTTCAACGTATATTTTTCCACGCCCGCAGATCCTCGGAGTTCCCCTCTATCCCTTATACTGTTTTTTTCCTCCTTTATTTCTTTAAACACTATGTATAGCGGACAGTTAGACAATTTCTCTTAGAGCTTGTGACTCGTGATTCCGAATTTTGAAAAATATTGTGTATATTCGAGTACTGGTTTTACTTGTATATGCCGAGCGACATTCTACCCTTATATAGTATCTATTGAACTTCAACTGTTCAGCTTTTGCTTTATTTTCGTTATTTTGATGTTATTAGGCTTACCTAGTCGTAGAGACTAGGTGCCGTCACGACGTCTTGCGGAGGGGGAAAACAGGTCGTGACACCTGATTATGACATTATGGAATTATCTTGAAACGAGTTATGCGTACATTTACTCGTTTTGTTTGGCGCGTCAAGAATTATGTCACGTGTACGAGTACACAATTCACAACACTTAATTATTATTTTTTAGATTGTTTGTCCAAAGTCGCGCGTACTCGTACTTCGGTTTTAATTTTGGAAATCATAATTATGTCGCGTGAATGTATACATAATCACGACGATCGATTTAATTAAGAGCGCCTAAAGCAAACTAATCGTATTTATGATTTGTTTATTTTCCTAAATTAGTTTAAAGTTATCTGTAAAGGCCTCGAATTACGAGATTTTTTATTTATTTTTTTGAAAGAAAAGCTAGTCATTACTCATTACTATCCTGAAATTGTTAATAGTACTTAGCAATTGTATTAGAACATGGAAAAGATAAAAATTAATACATAGGGAAACTTAGAAAGATACAACACACTATATTCAAACAGGGATAATAGTTAAGATTTGTTTAACGAGGAAGGCCTGCCTACAGTCAAAGATTACACATAAGAAGTTATATTCAAACAGGGATAATAGTTAAGATTTGTTTAACGAGGAAGGCCTGCCTACAGTCAAAGATTACACATAAGAAGAAAATGACATAGCAAATGTTAGCAAAATTTTTAACAGATATCAAATTGAAGAGTCAAACCTCTAGTAAATGTTGCTGTTAAAAGAAGAGTCATCTAGCTTCACAAGATAAAGCTCCTGGGCACATGAATAAAAGACAAATTGACGAATTCTACTTTTAGATCAATTAATACATTTATCATGAATATTAATACGTTAACGCAAAAAGCAACGGCTAAAAAATAACCAAACTTAACTGTTGAATTCATATATGCTTTCAAAGATTATGTGTTTAAATGGTAGATCCCAAAAGTCATTTTTGGATTTAAAGAAAAACTGTAGTATATCATCTAACAAAACAAACACGTTTAAGAAACTATTATCACTCTTAAAGCCATAGCTAATTACACACAACTAATAGAAGAAAATGAGTAAGAGAATGGACCTTTTACAATGAACAGGGCCGAAATTACAGTAAACCAACCACTGACTAGCGCTCGACCGAAAATTACGCCCATGACCTCTACTGACGAGAAAACTCGATGGGGACCTCGACCCAAAATGCTGTTGTGTTATGTGAAAAGAGGGCTGTTGAAGTAACGCCAATTGGTATCGGGGGTTCAAGAGAGGACCGTGAGAGAGATGAAGGGAGAAAGGAAATTCCTGAGGCTAGGGTGTGAGGACGGCAGATTAGGAGATGGCCGGGTTCTCTTTTGGCTTGGGGGTGGTTTGCCGCTAGTGTCTTCTCGCCGGATTCCGGCAGTGAGGAGATGAGAGTGACGATGGAGATTTCTTATTTTGGGGAGGTGCGACTGCTTCTCTTTTTGTGTATATGTCCGCTAGGTTAGGAGTCTCTTTGATGATATGTTTTATTTGCTCGTATCTTTTCCAAATCCCCCTCTTCAATTGTGAAGTCTAAAATATATAAATGTATGAGTAAGTGATGAAAAGAGTGAAAGAAGTGGAAAGTAATTGTGAGGTGTGTGCTGTGAGTGGGGAGAGGGACGTGAGGAAATGGGATTAATGTGAGACTTATAAGGGAGTTAGTTGTGATATTTACTGTTTTTGTATCTTTTCAGATTATTCATTTTTGGTTGTTTTTCTTTTTTGGTTTTCGTTAGTTTAAGCCTTTATCTTCTTCTTTTTTTAATTTTAACTAACTCCCTTTTTCATTACTAAAAATTCGGGAAAAAACGATCACAAAAAGCGATCAAAGTTGGTCCTTAAACAGTGAAAAGCGATCAAAATGCGTCCAAACAGGCTTGGTCGCTCTTTTACTGGTCCCTTTATCATAGAGACCAAAGTTGGTCGTTAATTAGCGACCAACTTTGTCTCTATGTTAAATTGACCAAATATTCCGGGTATCAGAAAAAGAGACCAACTTTGGTCGCTATATTATTTTAATAATATAAATTTAGCGACCAAATTTGGTCTCTATTTTTAAATTACGTTATTTATTTATTTATTATAGCGACCAACTTTGATCTGTAAATAAAATATAATATTTTAAAATCTGGAAAATAGCGACCACAGTTGGTCGTTTTTTATTAATTTATTTAATCTGTTTTAAACAGAAGCGACCACAATTGGTCGTTAATTTCCAGAAAAAATAATTTTTTTACTAATTTATTTAATTTGTTTTAACCAAAGCGACCACAATTGGTCGCTAATTTCCAGAAAAAATATTTTTTTTAATAACATAGCGACCAAAGTTGGTCGCTATTCTGGAAATCTGGGTTAGTTAGCGACCACCCTTGGTCGCTATTCTGGAAATCTGGGTTTAATAGCGACCAATTTTGGTTGCTTTTCTGGGTTTTATTTTGGCAGAAACTGCCTATTTTGGCAGTCACACCACCTGCCAGCATACCAAATCCTATTACAACAACAACAACAACAATACTAACACAACAACAATATAAACTAACAACACAACAACAATAACATTAAAACCAATATCAAAACCAACATTAAAACCAACAACGTATAAAGTTCAATAGAATTAACACATTTAACTAACAAAACTAAGTTAACACTTATTACAATCTCATTCCAAAACGGACCAAATTTCTATTGTCTAGTTCAAAGTATATAAAAGTACTCAATGACTGTTTCATTCTATATCATTATC
>ML336429.1:0-31111 GCA_005239505.1 Nicotiana paniculata
TATATATATATATATATATATATATATATATATATATATGAACATTATTAATTTTAGGTAAGATTTTATTAATTTTAGTTTTGAAAAATTCCTTTCCACTGAGGCAATTGGGATATGAATTGTTAATACTATTCTAGAAACAATAAAGGCATTTTAAAAAAAATGAAGTTTTTTTATCTAATTGAGTATATCAATGAAAATATTATCTTCCACTTATACTATTCTCCCCAACACTTTCCATTTGAAAAATGTCACAGTGACTTATGTTTTAAGGAAAATTCAAGAATAACAAATTTTGTAGGAAAAAAATAATAAAAAATTTATACAATAGGATCTGATTCAAGTTAATATCATAATACCAAATAACCTTTCGCTGCTTAAATATGCTTTGCTGCAATGCTCGAAAACCTAAAGAATAAACAAGAAGGGAAAGGCAAATATTTTTACCACTCTAATTTTTGCGAATAATACTCTCATACTCGAAGAAAGAGAATATAATAAATGTAATACACATTCAGAAAGTTAGAAAAAATACTCCATTTTTCTCAATTTAGATAATACCGTTTGACTTGACATAAAGCTTAAGCAAAAAAACAAAATTTTTGAAACATGTGGTCCTGAGAGTTTAAGCGGCAAAAGCTTTGTAGTACCATAATATTTGTGTGGTTATAAAAATTTCTCATTAAAGGTAAAGTGGATACAATAAAAAGTTTAACTTAAATTATTTTTAAATATAGAAATGTGTCACTCTTTTCGGAACGGGCTAATAAAAAAAATATGTCATTTAAATCGAACCAGATGGAGTAACAATAATGTGGGCCCAGGCTAGCTGTCAAAATGTAAAGAATTTTTTACACGCTTGATCCTTTTTTAACTATTATTTTAAAAAAATAGCATCATTTATTGTTTATTCCATAAAAACACTTTTATTTTCATTATTAGCACATTATAAAAGTTAAGCTGAAAATCTAATAAGTTAATTGACTCACTAAATACAGGAAGTGCTTTTTTGGTCCATCTACATTCTTCCTTTCCAACATTCATCTTCTTCACTTCATTTTTTAAAATCTGATGCACAGGTGAATGCCACCTAAATCAAGATGTATTGATTTATACGTCTTTTTAATTTTGTATATCAAGTATCACTTTAATTCAAAATGTATTTTTATGTATATAATTTTTGTATATATATTTGTAAAGTGCCATCTTATTTTAAGACGTATATTTAATGTATATTACAAATATATTTT
Organism: Nicotiana paniculata; assembly: GCA_005239505.1. NCBI lineage: Eukaryota > Viridiplantae > Streptophyta > Magnoliopsida > Solanales > Solanaceae > Nicotiana > Nicotiana paniculata. The sequence goes on from ML336429.1 coordinate 1,251, forward strand.
ATATGTCATGTGCCATTTTAAATCAGGATGTACTTTATTTATATATATATACCATCTTAATTAAATTTAAGATATACTTTTTTATGTATATTTCACATATTTAAGTGTTCTTAATTGAAGATGTATTTTTTATGTATATTTTTTTATATGTGTTAATTCAAAATATTTTTTATATATATACGTTTTGTATATATTAAGTTATATTATTATTGAAGTAAGATCTTTATGTTAAGAAAGGAAGAAAGAAGGAGGAGAAAAACTTAAGAAAGATAATTAAAAAAAAACGAATGGAATAAATTTAGAAAATATATTGGATTCGGCAGGAAACAAAACTAAGAAGACCAAGAAACAAAGGAAAGCTAATAGATAAAGAGAGAAAAAAAAAGCATGATTTTTGTACAAAGAATTATTAATTTTCCATTCAAATTGCTTATATTTAGGGATTAATAATTAATATTCCTATTTTAATGGAACTGTGTGCTACAAATATAAATATTTTCCTACCACATCTGTAATATTAAATTTCATACTAAGAATATGTTATACTTTTTTTAAACTGTGACAATTATGCAACGTCGTGCAAGAAATATTAGCACATAGAGTGATTCCCAAAAAGACACATGTAGAGTGATTCCCAAAAAGACATATTTACGGAAAGGACAATTTCATTTTTCTTACTTTCTCTTTAAAGACGCTCAATAATTTTAAGGAAAATCAATTAAGAATATGAAAATACAACACAATAATAGTTGCAATTGTTTGTTTGGTGGGTAGTTGTTAGAATTGTCCTTTTGTTCAGTCTCTGTATCAAATTAAACATTAAAGAGCCTGAAAATTCTGGTTCATCATATTATTTGGATTCGTTCTGCTTCCAACATGATTATTTTTCTTTCTTAAATGTTCATTGAACATGAAAGAAAGTTGTGGAGCCAGATGAGTTTGTTAAATATTTAACGGAGACTAAAATATATATATATTATATGGAAGAACCGTGAAGAATAGAAGTATTAGTGGAAAAATGAGTTGTTTAAATGAAACACGAAATATATTTCTTGAGCTTCCGTGAGGACATCTAATTCAAAATTAGGATAATAGAATCATAGATATAAAAAAGCTAAAGCTGGTAGGTTATTAATTAGTACCCCAAATTGGCAATAATTTTGAAGGAGTAAGTAGTTAAGAAGAATCTGCATAAACAAAGGTATACACCTAGTAAAAAACATGACTACAAAAAGATTATGAAAACTGCTACTATTAAATTTATGGAGGGCTTGTTAATTAGTACTCTCTCCCGTTCACAATAAGTGTCTAATTTTCTTTTAGCACGTCTATTAAGAAACTATTAAATCCTATGTAAAAAAATCTAGTATGACTAAACTATCCTTATTAAAGTATTGGTCATATAATTATAGTGAGGAGTGAGAAAAGTTTTTTAGAGATATGCACAGAAGGGTAAAAGAGTAAAAACAAATTGAAGTTTTTCTTGATAACATAACTGGACACTTATTTTAAACCAAAATGAAAAAGAAAATTGGACATTTATTATGAACCGGAGAGAGTAATTGATAGGCAAAAGTACTTGAAATGTTAAAATGAGAATGTGCATATCATTTCTCTACTTTTCTTTTTTCTTTTTTGTCTCTTTTGGGTAGACCAAAATTAAGAGGCGAAATAAATTTGTAGTCTTTTCGTATTCTGGTTCCCCTTTAAGAGTTTTGCTTAATTTTGAACACCTTGTAGTGCACATGGGTTGGAAATATTGGTCTTAACAACTTCAACAATACAATAGTACGTTATCATCGTGCACATTCACTTTAGACAGGACAATGAAAATGAGCATGATATCTATCTAATTTTTCCAGCTTGTACAGTAAAATATCATTAAATTACGTCGTCAATCAAGAATATATTTTAAATCTTCGACTTCTGGTATACCAGATTGGTTCCTTCATAGTATTAATTAGCTGTCAATGGTGAATTGCATAATATTACAGTTATACAGTCGTTGTGTTATTGCCATTAATTAAAGTCACATGGCTATTGACCTCATACATTTTGCAGGGTAGTCAAAGAATTTAGCACTAACTAAATTAGTTCGTGTAAATATTGCTCATTTGGTAAAAGGCAATATATTTTGCATAAAAATTATTTTACCAACAATATTATTCATTTTGGCATAGTTAAATTGTAACGACTCAATCGATCGTTTTGAACATTTGCATTATGTTAAGCGTTTGAAGCCTTGAGTAGCTTTATATGATGTATTATGACTAGTGTGAATCGTCGATTTTGGTTTTCAGGTGCCTCGGAAGGGATTTGGAGGAATGAATCTCACGTTAAAAGCTTTAAGTTGGAAGGGTTGACCTAGTTTGACTTTGTGTATTTGTCCTGGAATCGGAGTTTTGATTGATCCAGTAGGTCCGTATGGTGATTTTGGACTTGGGCGTATGCTCGAAATTTCATTTGGATGTTTGTAGAAGGTTTCGGCACTATTTGGTGAAAGTTAAAAATTTGAAGGTTTGAAATGTTCACAAGTTTGACTGAGAGTTGACTTCGATATTGTCGGGTTCAGATTGTGGTTCCGGGAGTTTGGAATGAGTTCATTATGTCATTTGAAACTTGTGTGCAAAATTTGAGGTCATTCTGAGTTGATTTGATATAGTTCAGCACAGGTTTTGGAAGTTGAAAGTTTAAAAGTTCATAAAGTTTGATTTGAGGTGCGATTCGTAGTTTTGATGTTGCTATGTGAGATTTGACGCCTCGAGTAGGTCAGTGTCATATTTTGGAACTTGTCGGTATGATTTGACGGGGTCCCGGGGGGCTCGGTTGTATTTTGGATCATTGGTTGAGAGACTAGTTAAGTTAAGAAATTATGAGTTTGACAATGGTCAATATCGGGTTGAGACGACCTCTATTCAATTTTTTGAGTGCACGAGCAGGTCATAGCGTGTTTTATGATTGAAATGCATATATGGTTTGTGTCCGAAAGATTCCAGATGAGTTTCGGGATAGTTTCGGATCATTTCGGAGAAGTTTGGGTTTGCTGGTGCTGGTGCTGGTACTTCGCAATTGCGAACGTTCTGCTGCAATTGCAAACTACCGCATTTGCGAACACATGGTCTGGTTTGCAATTGCGAACTTTTGGTCGCAATTGCAAATGTTTCACAATTGCATACTTTTGGTTGCAAATGCGACATCTGCAGCTGGGTTAAGAGTTGGAATTTCGTGATTTTAGCTCATTCTTTCATATTTTGAAGTCTAGACTCGATTTTGGGCGAGTTGGAAAGAATTTTCACATGGATTGGAGTCAGTGTTTCCTACTCGATTTTGATTATATTCCATGATTCCATCTTCGATTTGACATTTGATTGATGATTTCATAGAGAAAATTGGAGGTTTTAGCTAAACTTTCCTAAAGTGATTAATTGAGTTTTGAACATCGATTCGAAGTCCGATTTGAATAAAATTAGTATAGTTGGACTCACATTCGAATGAGTTACGGAATTTGTGAGTTTTGGTTCCGAGGTGCCGCCCGATTTTGACTTTTTGGTTGACTTTGAGTAAATGTATAAAGATTCGACATTTATCGTTTAGGTTTGCTTTCTATGGCATTATTTGATGATTTTGAGTTGCTTTTATCTTGTTTCGAGCCGTTGGCAGGATGATTTGAGCGGGGTGGCGCTTCTAATATATCGGTTTGGCTTGTTGGAGGTAAATATCTTGCCTAACTTTGTAACGGGGAAACTACCCCGTAGGTTTTGGATTGATGGTACTGCTTGGATTATGTGGAAGGCGTGTACACGAGGTGGAGAGCGTGTACACGGGCTTATATGTGGTATTTGACTGGTTTAGACAATTAGACTTCTTTCATGCATTTAATTGAAGGTATCATTTCATGTTAGATTTTTTATTATTAGGTTTGCCCGTACATACTCTACTTGCAGTTGTTAGTACATGTTCTATCTTTCATTTGTCAAGTTCACCTTATATGTTTTTATTATTAATTACAATTATTTGTTGAATGCATGCCTTATCTTTCACTTGCCTTCATTGTTAATTGATTTTCAGAGATCGTGTCTTGGTTTATGAAGGGTCAGCTCTTGCTATTTGATTTTGTGAGTTATCGTGTAACTTTCTTTTTCATCCGTTGCGGCTTCCTTGTGTAGCTTTGTCACTGCGCTGATTTTGTGATATACCGTAATTGGTTGTAGTTTTTTTGCTTAATTCATATTGCTTGGGGAGCGGGTTGCATGACGCAACGGTATTTAAATGATGTGGAAAGTTATGATATGGAGCGATAAGGACAGATAATATAATATAGGTGGGATCGGGTTGCACGCTGCAACGGATATTGTTATTATTGTGTGGGATCAGGTTGCAAGTCGTAACAGATTTATATGTTATAATTGTTGTGATAGTAAGGTTATTCCCGATTGTGATTCCCATGGTACATTTTATGTTGGGACGGTTATTGCCGTTTCTTAAATTATTTCACTTGTATTTTGATCATATTTGGTTAACCATCAATATTCTAGTAATGTAATGATATTGACTTTTTATGTGAATCATGCATTCTACGGGATTTGTTGTGTTGCTTCAACATGCCAATTTGTGCCTCCTTTGTTTCTCGATAAGTTGATCATCAATGTGAATAATGTGCACGGGTCATTATTTCATATCCGATTGACTTGTTGGTAATTTAGCGGTTTTAAATAAAAGAATTCTTAAGTTGTTTCACTGGTGTGTCTTTCAAAATAAAATGCGTATCTCATCCAGCGTTTTACTAACTTAAATGGTAATCACATTTTTACTTTAGTTGGATTCTCAAATTCTACTCATCACATAATTGTTGTGTACTTTACTTAAAAATTGTTATCACGTTTTATTTTAACAAATTCTATATTTAACTTGTTAAATTTAACTGATGTTTTACCTTGTTTAAGCACGACATTTTTACTTCATCTCAGTAGTTTCTAAACTAAGCTCATCTGATACTATATTTGCACTTTACTTTATCGAATCCTAAAACAAATATGATATCTCATTTGACGCTTTATCTTATTCAAGTTTGAAATTGTGTTTTATTGTATTTAAATTTATCCCTCGGTCATCTTAGTTGATATTGATACGAATATGATGTACATGGTAGCACGAGAACTTTGACGTGCCCGGGTGATTGCTAATGTGTGCACGAGGTGCCATACGTGTAAATTTTGGAAGTTGTGATTCATGATTTGTGATTATAAGGTGGTACTTCGAGAAATTCTTGTTGTAATTCGTGCATTAAGAACGATTTGATTGATTGAGTTGTCATCGGTTCTCCTTACTTGAATTCATTCAGATTTTATATGTATTCTAGCTATGGTGTTGCTTTATTACCTAGTTATTTCTTGTTGGCATTCGTGCTTCTCTTATTTTCGTTGTTGATTGTAAATTTTTGATCCTTCTGTTGTTGGTCTTATATTGATGTTCTTTCCATTGTTAGATTTATTTTATATGTTGCACATGTTTACATGTCTGATAAGTTTCTTGACCTGGCCTCATCACTACTCTACCGAGGTTAGGCTTGATACTTACTGGGTACCGCTGTAGTATACTCATGCTACGCTTCTGCACTTTTTTTTGTGTGCAGATCCAGGTACTTCGGATTGAGTCGGTTTGAGACTTATGTCTGCGCGGCTGGAGACTTCAAGGTATACATACCTGCTCGACGTTCGCAGGCCCCGAAGTCACCCTCTATTGTATATTATTTCCACTGTTTACTATTATTTCGGTACAGAGATGTACGTGTTATTCCCAGTTACTCTTAGAAAATTTTATGACTTGTACTACCGGTTTTAGGATGTCGTATCATGTTGGGATTGTTGGATTTAAATAGAAATTTATGGTTTATGTTTAATTGTTGTTTTGGTTAAATTATGTCATTTAATTCAATAATTGTTAGGCTTACCTAGTGTTTGAGACTAGGTGCCATCACGGCAACCTACGGAGGGAATTGGGGTCGTGACAAGTTGGTTTCAGAGCTCTATGTTCATAGGTGCTACTAGTCATAAGTAACTTTAGTAGAGTCTTGTGGATCGGTACAGAGACGTATGTACTTATCTTCGAGAGACTATAGAAGTATTAGTCAATTCCACTTCTTTCATTCCTTATTGTGCGACATTGATTCTTCTTGAAGCATATATCTTATATTTCTTTGCATATGCTCATGTATGATATTGCGCTCTCAGTATCAGCTATGCGCCGATGGTTCATGATGTTTCGGATGGGCTGCGAGGGAGACAAGGATACTCAAACATTGTCTCAACGTGTCGTCCATACTGAGGATGCGTAGGTATTGAGAGATCATTATGTTGTTCACGTGGGGGTGCATCAGGTTCTGGCATCTGATTAATAAGTACGAGATTGGGAAGATTTAATTAGTTTCCTAATCGTTGCGATGTGGTAGGGTCATGAGGTGGATGTGGATTTGAGTTTAGTTGGTGGTATTAGAGACTATGTGGTTCTTATGGGATTTCTACTCGGTGAAAGCTACCTATTATGATTCAAGGCACTAGAAGAAGTGAGTTTGATTATCACGAGGATGGACATGCACTTAGTAGATGATTTGAGGTATCTCATGATTGGTGTTGTACGATCTATGAAGGTTACTATTGTTGATCATTAAATGTTGTGTCCTATGGCTTCGCGCCATGTGAGGGAGTCCACTATCGATGATCAGGTTGCAGAGTCGGTTATATCAGTTTCGGCCTAAGATGTATATGTTGTATTAAAGGGTTCCCTAGAATTTTCATATGATTAAGATATGAGATTTGCATGGATAATGTTGGGACTTGCGGTATTTATCATGCCCCCTTTTTTCCTCGCGGAGTCCGGGAGTTTTGACATTTTGGGACAATTCACTTCCTTTCGGGAAGTGGTATGGAATTTGAAGAGTCGCCACCTAACGGATTAAGGTGCGTTAGGTCACCTAAAGCAAGTAACTCATAAACCGGTTTACATTACCAGAGATTGGGTAAGGGCTCGAAATTACCTTGAGGGGAAGGTGTTAGGCACCCCTCGAGGTCCACAAAGGTGGGTCCTGGCCAAACTCAATTTAAACGAATTAGTCTTTAAGGGAAACATAAACGAATATATACATAATACTTTAAAACAAAAATTAAAGGGGTCCTAAGTTTATTAGCCTATAGGATCAATTTTGTGCAATACTCGGCAAACTTTCCCCAAATATAGGTGTTACGCGTAGCATTAGCACACAGGTCATTATATCTTTTACTACCCAATTACCTTCCCCTGAATTATTACTTAAGCGATTCTAATACGTACTCTATGCGTGCATTATCCGCCCCTTTACCTATGGCCTTGGAGGTGTTTAGGACCTTTATTAAAGTGTATCTAGACTCACCTATAGTGCTTAAAAGGAGAAAATCTAAGCGACAAGCAAAACAGATAGGACTATCATATAACAAAGCAGTCAAAGGCTCACATTTACCTCCACAAATAAGCAAACAATTGCACGTCTCAAACAACGATTTAAAAACTTTAAAGTCCTATAGTAAGATATTTAGGTGAGCACAAAAGCAGAAGATACAACATTTGCTAAGGCGAGGCAGTGAACCCTAATTAGCTTGCCTACTGATTTAATGGATTACTGGATCTGGGCAATTTATAAGCAGTCACAAAAACACAATTCAGAACTTCAGAATTTTAGTTGTCTTACAGGCTTGCCTAGGTGTGGATCAGTGGTATCCTCTAAACATGTCATATAAGTATTAATCAGGACCATAACTCTAAACCAGTGATTGATTTTAAACAGGCAGTTTTTATCCATTTAGACCCTATAGGCATGTTGTCTATACACTGAAATGACCACAAGCATTACTTCAAGACATATAAACATAGAAAATTGATTTTACATTTTTTATCTCTATAAACATGATATCTAAGTATCAAACTGTTTTTATACCTATTCCTTATGGGCATGCTGATTTCAAATATGATTTTCCTAAGGACATGATATCTAAGTATCAAACTGTTTTTATACCTATTCCTTATGGGCATGCTGATTTCAAATATGATTTTCCTAAGGACATGATATCTAAGTAAGCAGAATGTTATACGAGCTTGATAATTCCCAAAGAAGACCCTATAGGCATGGTTTCTAATGCACATTGAGACTTGAATATATGCATGAACATGAATTTTGATACAGAATTGGTAAACATCCCATAACAGGATTTCTACGATGTAGAGTGGAAATTCAGGACAAATGATGAGATAAGTCCTATAGGCATGATTTCTAATGCATATAAATAGTCACAACAATCTTATAGGCATGATTTCTACCCGATCCCAACAAGGATATATAAAAATCCCTCCCAGATTTACTAATAACCTCAATATCTCTTTTACAATAATTATTATTACAAACCAGATATGAATGAATTACATAATGAAATTACTATGCTATAGGGAGCCTGGATAGGCCCAAATGTAAACCTGGAAAACCAGGCCTTCAACCAAGTCTGAAGTGTTCCAATAACTCATAATACACCAAATGGGCTTCTGGTGTGTCAAAGTTCCCAAGGTCCTCAGGGACTCTGGGAAATGCTCACACAATAACCCTTTCAAAGAAATAGTTTTTGTGAACAAATTTGGAAAAACCAACCCCAATGTGTCAGAGTTCGGAGGAGTCTCATGGACTCCTTGGCAGTGCTCACACTGGAGGGGCACGACCCTAGGTATTCTAAGAGTAGGAATTAGAAAATAATATATGGAAAATAGGGAATAGTTTTAAGAAAACAGTTTAGAAGTAAAATAAGAATAAACAGAGTCATTGCAGCACTCTGAGTTCAAACAAAGACTTCCAGTAATTAGACAAGGGACAAAAACAGGATCACAACCATTTTAGGCAAAGTTTCACATTGCCTAGATTCAACTTGGTTCATTAATTAGCACTAGGTGGGAAAATAACATGCTGAGAATAAAATAATACACAGACAACTTCACAAAGCAGGGTAGCAGGGGTTAGGAACACAGAAGTCTTTAGTCAGGAACACATACAACAGGGTGAGGGTGGAAGCATGCTGGTTAACACACAGCATGTTGGCATATTGTAACAGCCAGATTCCATAACACTCAACAGGGATAGACATACATGATCAAGAGCCAAAATAGGAAGCACATAAGTTTAATAACCAGATTACACAACACTGAATAGGTCATAGAAACAGAAGTGATCATGCTAACTTAAAGCAATAGACAGGATAGACATAGAAGTCTGGCTTCAAGGAAGTACTCAGGCTAACTAAGGTCAATAAACAGGAAAGACATAGGTAGTCATACTAATTGAAATCAATTCACAAAAAAGACATGGATCTAATTACACATAAGTGGTCATACTAATTGAGGTCAATAGACAGAAAAGATAGAAGTTTAGACACAGAAGTGAACATGCTGATTAAAAGCAATAAACTAGAAAGATGGAAGTTTAAATACAAAAGTAGACATGTTAGTTTAAAGCAATAAATAGGAAAGACATATATCTAGATACAGAAGTAGAGCATACTGATTAAAAGCAATAAACAGGAAAGGCATATGTCTAAACACAGAAGTAGAGCAATAGGCAGGAAAAACACACAGGTTTAATCTTCATAGCATAACGAATGACAATAGGAGTAGAGACATACCAGTTAAGATAGAAATTCGAGCCTTGGCTTTCAGCCGGCTAGGCGATGTAGTAAATACAAGTAGTAGAAAGGAGAGAGCAAAGTGTGTGTGTGGATTTCTTTTTTAATTGTGTTCGTGTTCCCTTAAAGGAAAATCAGAGTGGGGTTTATATAGCACTTAGAAAAGTAAAGCAACTAAGGTAAAGAATAAATCAGAGTTCATAAAACAAGATAATCAATCAGTTAATTGGGGAATTAACTCAATCAGTTCACACAAAAAATCTGGAAATGACCCCTTAAATTGGGGAGAATCCCTTAATGACTCAGATTGGGATTCAAATAAGGTAAGCAAATCAATTATTGACCATAAACCAGACTAATTAGTCTAAATAAGGCAAGTAGTACCAATGAAAAGTCATAAATAAGGAAAATAGGTAAAGTCACAGAGAAGCACTAATTTTAACAGAAATATATACTTCGAATCCTAATGAAATCAGTCAATCTATTTGATTGACAGAAATAAATAAATAACAAAAAAAAATTGAAGCAATCAGTGCAAGAAACAGAAAGACCTAGTGTTTAAGCATATACACAAAAAAATAGTCGAAATAGCAAAGGATAATTAGATTCAAACACTTGAAAGTCAAAAACCTTTTGAAGAGAACTTAGGACTAAACCCTAGTTCTTAGAAACACTGGAATCGAATAACAATAGAAGATTTTTGAGGAAAAGTATCGAATAACACTTAAAACGTTTTAGATCTATAATGATCTGAACCGACCCAAGTAGTCATAAGATTAGCGTTTTCGAAAATGACAGAGGTGAAAGGAAACTCGTCTAAAACCATAGGTGTGAACCATAAATAAGAAGAAAATAATACTCACAAACGGAAATGGCCATAGACAGGCCTGTGAGAAAGGTTTCGAACAAAACCAGGTTGAATCTCTTTGAGATTCTCTTAGAAATCGATGAAGTCGAACAACCAGAAGATGTAGAAGGCCGGCAAGGGCCGAAAAATACAGAGAAACCTCATGAACGATGAGATTTTCCGTGACGGCGGCTAGTCTTTAGGGGACTGATTGAGAGAGAAGGGGAGGGATTAGGGAACGAAGACGGCGGGGAAAAGGGAAAATCGGGGGGAGTTTGATGAGATTAAAAAAGGAAAGGACTAATCTGGACTGTTGATCTCATAGATCAACGACCACGATTAAAGAGGGGTTTAGGTCGGGTAGATGAAGGATTGGGCTTGGGTAGGATTTGGGCTAGGATTTAAGATATTTGGGCTGGTATAATTGGGTTGAAATGAATTGAAAGGGGCTATTTGTTAAATATCCAACCAATTAATAAAATAATTTGTAAAAATAATGAAAAAATTATAAGAAATTATGTTCATGCATAAAAACTAGTTTAAAATAATTACCCAATATTATAAAAATATAAAAAGCTATTTTCTGATGAAATAATGTAATAATGCGTAAATGGGCTATTATTGCAAAGTCGTTGCAATTACAATCCAAAAAATATAAATATGGCTATTATGGAATAATTAAAGCCTATTATGAATATAAATGGTAAAATTAAGTCATGAAATCGTTATAAAGTCATTTGTGGTGCAATTAGTAATTATTTATATAATAAAAATACTAGGACAAATTAATAAAAAATCCTTAGAAAAATGCATAAATTATGGAAACATATTAGTTGATGCTCATATACTATTTTGAAAATAGATATGCATTTTAAAAATAGTATAGGAAAAAATTGGGTATCAACAGTATTTATGTGTCATTAATAATTCTACATTTCAGTATCAAGGAGGTCAGAGAAGCAACTTCTCTCTTCATCGTGGGTATCTCGGTTGCGGCATTATGTGGTGCTTCAGAGGAAATATGGTTTATGAGCTTATGGGCTACGTGGTTCGTGCTATGACCTTCTACATTGAGCTTTGATTTTGGGATCGTTATGCACAAGAGAAGTGTTACCCTGAAGAAAAGTCGAGGAGGATCCAAAGAAATGGGTCAACTCGGTGGTGTTGGGTCGGCCTAACAATAGAGGTAATTAGTCCTTTTAGGGTGGTAATTCTCTATCGGTGTTTATGGAGGTACAATTGGGTTTGACGGGTTGCGTGACTTGGTTGAGTTGGAAGAAATTCAGTCCTAGATGGCATGGACGATATCAGAAGTTTAAGACAATGCTGACGCTATTTGATATTGCCGGAGGAGAGTGTGCATGTTGGCAGGTGCATTGTGTTTTGACTTGTGGGTATTTTTCTATAAGATGATGGATTATGAGTAACATATCAGCCATTTGAGTAGCGGTGTTGAGATCGGATATGGAGATTCTGGTATTCATGAGGTTCAGTGACTAATTTTCTTGTTGGCAGACTATTCCTTGGTTGCGAATTGTGAAGAAATGTTTAGGATTAGATGAATGATGGTATGTGTTATGGAAAGGCTTCTATGGAATTTTGAAAGGTTATTTACTTATTTGGGAATGATCAAAATTTGGTTTGGAGATTATTTGTGAGCCTAATGAGAATGTGTACTTTGCATCGGATTGGATTTTCCGCCCTTGCGCATCTGTTACCATAGGTATATCATCGGGAAGAATGGATGTTATTTGTGCCTTAGTCTATGTTATGTGTTTATATCTTATGTTATGACGAGTTGTGAGTGTTACATGATTTTTTGCACGCATATTGTATTTCCGTTTAGGCCTTATGGCTCTATATGGGTGAGATGGCCCTCGTGATGTTGACTTGCTTATTACACCATAGTAGTGCCTATCTTTCTTATTATTGTTTCTTCCTAACCATCTTCCCACATTTATATTTTTGCACTGTATCGTGCTTGATGTTGATGCACGTGTGATCGGTGAGCCCGAGCATTATGGCTCGATTGGTACCCCTAGTGGATTGATATGATTGGATCAGGTTGCGCGATGCAACCGTACTATGATGAGATGTAACTCCTTATGCTTATTTCGTATGTTCTGAATTTACTTGTTTGAAAATAGCTCATAGGACGAGGTTAATATTACCCTATCCGCTAAACTTGCTTAGTAGCCTTCTTATTTAACTTTCTTAATATTATCTGCCTTGTCGGAATTAATACTTGTTTAGTGTACAGAACCGCATTGTGTGGGGCTCCATATGGATTTGGTGTGACTTGTCGGTTGGGCGCCTTATATTGGTGGAGATGAGGTTTCTAGATTTGATATTTTCACAATCGTATTAGGATAAGGAACGTATTGGTGAATGATACCATATTTCCTCTCTGGATTTGGATATAGTCCTTGTCGGACGCGAGAGCTCCATGACCTGTTGTTATGATGAGTGGTTATGAGTTTCTGCATTTTTCTTTCATCATCAGCAATGTACAAAAGTTTTGAACGTGGTTTTATTTGGTATGAGGATTACTACCGGTACCATATTCATTTTTGGGCAACTATGGTGGTAGGAAGTTATTGTGGTGAGTATCTGAGTTATGTGGTGTATCATGTGATTACATCTTGGGTTATGGTTATGGCTTGAAACAATTTGTTCAGACTTATGCAGTGTATAGACGTGAAAATTTAGGTCTTATAATGCATTCCGGATGTTGGAAATTGGGTTCCAAGGTTTATGGATTAGGTTGAAGGAAGAATTTTCGGTTATGTTGAGTTGGCGGACTTATATGGATTGGGGTGATGTGGGATCACCCATGGGTATGTGTACGGTGAGCTCATGCAGTGATTGGATGGCTTTGGAATGACTCTTGGCACGTTCAAGGATGAACGTATATTTAAGTGGGGAAGGATGTAACGACCCAACGGGCCATTTTGAGCATTTGCATTCCGATCAGCTATTTGAATCCATGAGTAGCTTCATATGATGTATTATGACTTGTGTGAATTGTCAATTTTGATTTTCAGGTGCCTCGAAATGGATTCGGAGGAATGAATCTCAAATTGGAAGAGTTGACCAAGTTTGACTTTTGTATATTTGTCCTCGAATCAGAGTTTTGATTGATATGGGGTTAGTATGGTAATTTTGGACTTAGGTATATGCTCAAAATTACATTTGGATGTTTGTAGAAGGTTTTGGCGCTATTTGGCAAAAGTTGGAAATTCGAAGGTTTGAAATGTTCATAAGTTTGATTGGGAGTTGACTTCGATATTATCGGGTTCAGATTGTGGTTGTTGGAGTTGGAATGAGTTTGTTATGTCATTTGGAACCTGTGTGCAAAATTTATGGTCATTCCGAGTTGATTTGATTCACGAGTTTTAGAAGTTGAAAGTTTAAAAGTTCATAAAGTTTGATTTGAGGTGTGATTCGTAATTTTGATGTTGCTATGTGAGATTTGATATCTCGAGTAGGTCCTTGTCATATTTTTGGACTTGTCAGTATGATTTGACGGGGTCTCGAGGGGTTCAGGTGTATTTTGGATCATTGGTTTAGAGACTAGTTAAGTTAAGAAATTATGAGTATGACCATGGTCAATATCGGGTCAAGACGACCTCTTTTAAGTATTTTGAGTGCGCAAGTAGGTCTGTGGCGTGTTTTATGATTGAAATGCATATATGATATGTGTCCGGGAGGTTCCGGTGATTTTGGGTTGTTTCAAATCATTTAAGTGAAGTTTGGATTTGTTGGTGCTGGTACTTCTCAATTGCAAACAACCGCATTTGCAAACATGTGGTCGTAATTGTGAAGCTCGATCGCAATTGCGAACTTTTGGTTGCAAATGCGACATCTGCAGCTGGGTTAAGAGTTGGAATTTCAAATTTTAGTTGGGTGGTTTGGGAGATAATTTTTACCACATAGATTGGGGTAAGTGCTCCTACTCGATTTTGATTATATTCTAGGATTCCATCTTTGATTTTGGCATTTGATTGATGATTTCAAACAGAAAATTGTTTTGTCCAACATTTCCTAAAGTGACTAATAGAGTTTTGAACACCGATTTGGAGTTAGATTTGAACGAAATTCGTATGGTTGGACTCGTATTCGAATTAGTTGTTGGAATTTGTAAGTTTTGTCGGGTTTCGAGGTGCGGTCCCAAGTTTGAATTTTTGGTTGACTTTGAGTAAATGTCTAAAGATTCGACCTTTATCATTTGAGTTTACTTCCTATGGAATTATTTGATAATTTGAGATATTTTTGGCTAGTTTCGAGTCACTCGGAGGATGATTTTAGCGGGATGACGCTTCTAGTAAATCGATTTGGCTTGTCGGAGGTAAGTATCTTCCCTAACTTTGTGTGGAAGAAACTACCCTGTAGGTTTTGGATGGATGGTACTATTTGGATTATGTGGAAGGCGTGTACACGAGCTGACGAGTGTGTACACAGGATTATATGTGGCATTTCACCGGTTTAGAGTTTAGACTATTAGACTTCTTTCATGCATTTAATTGGAGTTATCGTTTCATGTTATGTATTTTGTAATCAGGTTTGCCCTTACATGCTCTACTTGAATTTGTTAGTACATGTTCTATCTTTCATTTTTCAAGTTCACCTTATATGTTTTTAATTGTTAATTACAATTACTTGTGTAATGCGTGCTTTATCTGTCACATGCCTTCATTGTTAATTGATTCTCAGAGATCGTGTTTTGGTTTATGAATGGTCATTTCTTACTATTTGATTTTGTTAGTTATCGTGTAACTTTATTTTCATCCGTTGTGACTTCCTTATGTAGCTTCATCATTGTGTTGATTTTGTGATATGTCATAGTTGGTTGTACTTTGTTTGATTAATTTATATTGCTTGGGGGGGGGAGAGTTGCACTCCGCAATGGTACTGAAATGATGTGGAAAGATATAATATGGAGTTATAAGGACGGATGATATGCTTAATTTATATTCCCGGTTGTGATTTCCATGGTACATTTTATGTTGGAACGGTTATTTGTTGTTTCTTAAATCATTTCACTTGTATTTTGGTCGTATTTGGTTAGCTTTCAATATTCTAGTAATGGAACGATATTGACTTCTTGTGTGAGTCATGCATTCTACGGGATTTGTCGTGTTGCTTCGACAAGCGAATTTTTGCCTCTATTGTTTCTCAATATATTGATTGTCAATGAGAATTTATGTGCACGGGGTCATCATTTCATATCCGATTGATTTGTTGGTAATTTAGCGGGTTGAAATGAAAGAATTCTTAAGGTGTTTCACTCGTATCTCATTCGGTGCTTTACTAACTTAAATGGTTATCACATTTTTACTTTAGTTGGAATCTAAAATTCTACTTATCACCTTATTATTGTGTACTTTATTTAAAAAATGTTATCGCGTTTTATTTTAACAAATTCTATATTTAACTCGTTAAGTTTAACTGATATTTTACCTTGTTTAAATACGATAATCTTACTTCATCTCTGTAATTTCTAAACTAAGCTCATATGATACTCTATTTGCACAATCTCTCCTTTATTTTACTTTATTTGAATCCTAAAATAAATTTAATATTTCATTTGACACTTTACCTTATTCAAGTTTGAAATTATGTGTAACGACCCGACTGGTTGTTTTGAGCTCTAGAGCGTCGTTCGGCGGTTTGAGGCCTTGAGTAACTTCACTTCATGTATTATGACTTGTACGTGTGGTCGGAATTGAATTTCGGGAAGTTCCGAGTTATTTCGGAAGGAAAATTCTAAATTCGGAAGCTTTAAGTTGGAAGAGTTGACCATGGGTTTGACTTTTGAGTAAACAACCTCGGAATCGAGATTCGATTGTTAGATTCTTAAATAAATTATGAAGATTTTTCTATCGTCGCCGATGGGGGAGATTATGACTAAGACGCGCTTTATTTCTTTGGTTTTGAACTATGGGAGTTTGTTCTGGATTTGATGGTTGCTCTTATGTGTCATAAATGGGTCATTGTGGATCCTTGGAAGGTTAGTGGCCTAGCATGGGATGATCGGAATCAATTTGAGGTCCGCTAGTAGACTTAATGTGAATGGTGCTCTACTTCAGATCAGGTCAGATGTGTTCATTTAGCATAGCACTACTTATGGAGGAGTCTTCGAGTGTTGGATGTTATTCCTTTCATCAGCTATTCTCTGTAATACTATATTATTCCATGTGGGTTGTGAGACAGCTTGATTATTCGAACGTGTATTGTGGCCTTGTGTAGCTGGTCGCTATTGCACCTTAGTCGTGCTTGAGGTTTTATAGCATGTGGCGCTATCCGTCTCCCAAGGGTCACATTTATGCACTAGGCGTGCTTGTGTTAGATATTCGGGTATTCCGTAAGTATGAGCACTATGGCTCGATGGGTATTTCCTTATTGATTGTTATGTGTGGATCGGGTGGCATGCCTCCACGGGTATGATGTTTGTATCGAGTTGCACGTCACAATAGTGAGATGTTGAGTACGGTTCCCTATACTTTTTTTGTATTTTGTTTCTCATTCCCTGAGAAAGGTTCATAGCATATGTTCGGCCATTTTATTCGTTATGCGGGCTAGGTGATTCTTTTCCAGAGTTCGTTCTTCCTTATGTGTCATATTCGAGTTGTAGCTTGTTGGCGCATTGATGGCGTCATATGAGATTTTGGTTAGGGATTGAGGTGGCTATTGCCTGAGCAGTGTGTGCTGGGTGAGATGAGGTTATTGGACCTGAAATCAGTGCAATCAGATTTATATAAGGAATATTAGAGGGAAAATGTCACTATTCAGTTTAGAATGAGGCAAGAGTTCTTGTTGAGCGGAGGACTCCATGATTTATTGGTTTAGCGGGTGGTTATGAGCTTATATGCACCATTTTCATCGTTGTAATATCACGAGGGTTGGATTAGGGCTTGTGTGCATATGAGGTATACTACGGGCATCAGGGTAGTGAATTTGCAGCTTCTACGGTTGGAGGATGTTATTATGGGCGTACGAATTATGCAGTACATTGTATGGTTTCAGCATAGGTATATGATCATATTTGGTACATCCCGTTGAGATTGACACGGTGATCGTATGTTGGAATCAGACCTGGTAGAGAATTCTGGATGTTGTCCTAAGGCTTGTTGGCTAAAATAAAATGGAGGATCTTCACTCTGGCTCGAGCTAATGTTCTCACCTGGATTGTGGTGGAACGGGTAGGTGCAAAAGGTGTTGATAGTGATTTTGAGGCAACTCCGGAGTAGTTCTTGGCACGCTTGAGGATGAACGTATGTTTAAGAGAGGGAGAATGTAACGACCCAATCGGTCATTTTGAGCTCCAGCGCGTCGTTTGGCGGTTTGAGGCCTTGAGTAGCTTCACATCATGTATTATGACTTGTATGTGTAGTCGAAATTGAATTTTGAGAAGTTCGGAGTTGTTTCGGAAGGAAAATTCTTAATTCGGAAACTTTAAGTTGGAAGAGTTGACCAAGGGTTTGATTTTTAAGTAAATGACCTCAGAATCGGGATTTGAAGATTCCAATAGGTTTATATGATGATTTAGGACTTGGGCATATGTTCGGGTTGAGTGTCGGGGGAGCATTTTCGCACTTATTATGGAAGGTTGGCATTTTGAAAGTTTAAGAATTTCTTAAGTTTGATACGAAGTGAATTTTGATGTAATCGATATCTGTTTGGGGTTCCGAGCCTTGGAATAGGTTTGTATCGCGATTTGTGTCTTGCACGCAAAATTTAGCATCATTTCGGGATGTTTAAGTGTAATTCAGATGCGTTCGACGAAGTTTAAAGAAAGGTGTCGATCATCGATTCATAGTTTTGATGTTGTTTGGCGTGATTTGAGCTTCGACTAAATTCGTGTACTGAAATAGAATGCACGGGTATGGTTAGTTGGGGTCCCCGAGAGGGTGCGAATCGGATTGGAATGAGATTGAATTTTGGACTTAAAGAATTTCTGAAGCTTAAGGCTTCTGGTGTAATCACACCTGCGAGGTTTTGGCCACAGGTGCGGTCTGGTGGTCGTAAAAGCACAAGTTGACTGCAGCTTGGAATGGCCACAGATGCGAGGAAATTTCCGCATATGCTAGCCCCCAACTGCTAAGAATATTTCATAGAAGCGGAAATGAACTGGACAGGCTGGAGTCGCTGAAGCAGAAGGGCTCTGCATGTGCGAGTGCGTAGGAATGAGTTTTTGACCGCAGAAGCTGTCCCGCAGGAGCATAATTGATCTGTTGAAGTGGATTTTCCTGGCTTAGAGGGAATCCGCATCTGCGATGGATTTTTCCGCAGGTGCGACTATGTGGCCGCTACTGCGAAATATCGTTGGGCAGAGGGGTTGTTTTAAATCGAGACTTGGCTCTCATTTCTCTCATTTTTCACTTGGATGGCCGAATTTGGGGAGATAAATTGAGGAGTTATTCATCAAGAAACGCGAGATAAATGATTCCCACTTATTACAAGTTAAATACATGAGTTATATACGGATTTATACATGGAAAATTATGAAAATTGTGGGATTTTAAGCGTAAAACCTAGAATTGATAAATTTGGATTTTGACCATGATTTTGGAAATGGGATTAGGAATAAATGATATATTTGAGTTTTTGGTGTTGTGGGTAATGTTTATTTTCGAATTGTTTTGGAATCCGGGCAGTGGGCTCAAGGGTTGACTTTGTTGACTTTTCGAGCGGAGTTGGGAATTGTTATAATTTTATTTATTTTGAAGTTGGGGCATATTTTTATTGGTTTACATGATTGTTTGACTAGTTTCGGATCGATGGGATTTTGGTTTGAGGTGTTAAAGAGGCGTTGGAGTCAGTTATGGAATTTCGGAGCGAGGTAAGCCTCATGTCTAACCTTGTAAGGGGGAAACCACCATGTATGTGTTATATCTATTATGTGCTACATGCTGTGGGAGGTGCGCACGTATGAGGTAATGAGTGTTTGTGCGTGTGCTAGGATTCCAGAATATGTCTGGGTAGACTTAGGTTCATGCCATGTTTTAATTATACTATTAGAGTTATCCTTATCTGTTTAATTCCTTTATTTCGCGTTACTACATAGACTAGGCTTGCATAGAGTGATAGATTCGCTATTGTAGAGATTTGATGAGCTACTTGATTATCCGCGAAATAATTGTGCTTCCCTTACGAATTTCTCCCACGTTATTCATATTCATCGAAAGGCTTCGTTAAATTTCATAACTCACACGTACATTCGTGAATGGGATCAAGGACCCATTAAAGCTTCTTATGCTAATTGGACCGGGCCGTTCGCCTCGGCAGTATCATATTCTTATGGGATCAGTCTGTTCGCCTCAACAATATCATACTCTTATGGGATCAGGCCGTTCGCCTTGACAGTATCATATTCTTATGGGATCGGGTCGTTCGCCTCGGCAATAACATGTATCATAATCTTATGGGATCGGGCCGTTCGCCTCAGCAACTTCATGAAACACTCTTATAGGATCAGTTCGTTCGCCTCGGCAGAATCGTTCATAATATTTGACAAGAAGCCAGCGTGTCCGTGAGTTTTCCTGATTGAGTTGTGATGACCTATCTGGTAGGGACCATTTTACATATACTCCGGTTGAGGAGGTAGCCAAATATTGGGAGTTTGTGTTTACTGTTCAGAGGAGAATCGTACCACATACCCATATGTGTTTACACTGTTTATTTACCATGCCTCATACTTTCTTACTTTCTATAGTATTTGATTTATTGGACCACTAGTAAGTGTCGACCCCTCGTTACTACTTCTCCGAGGTTAGTCTAGATACTTACTGGGTACACGTTGATTTACTTACTTGGAAGGTTAGTGGCCTAGCATCGGATGATTGAAATCGATTTGAGGTATGCTAGTAGACTTAATGTGAATGGTGCTCTATATCAGATCAGGTCAGATGTGTTCATTCAGCATAGCACTACTTATGGAGGAGTCTTTGGGTGTTGGATGTTATTCCTGTCGTTATCTATTCTCTGTAATACTATATTATGCCATATGGGTTATGAGACGGCTTGATTTTTAGCACGTGTATTGTGGTCCTTTGTAGCTTGTCGTTATTGCACCTTAGTCGTGCTTGAGTTGTTGTAGCATGTGGCGCTATCCGTCTCCCCATGGTCGCATTTATGCACTTCGCGCGCTTGTGGTCGATATTTGGTCAATTCATAGGTATGAGCGCATTATGGCTTGACGGGTATTTTCTTATTGATTGTTATGTGTGGATCGGGTGGCATGCCGGCACGGGTACGATGTTTGGATCGGGTTGCACGGCACAACAGTGAGATGTTGAGTACGGTTCCCCATACTTATTTTTGTGTATTTTGTTTCTCATTCCTTGAGAAAGGTTCATAGCATCTGTTTGGCCTTTTTATTCGTTACGCGAGCTGGGTAGTTCTTTTATAGAGTTTGTTCTTCCTTATGTGTCATATTTGAGTTGTAGCTTGTTGGCGCATTAATGGTTTCATATGATATTTTGGTCAATGATTGAGGTGGCTATTGCCTGAGTAGCGTGTGCTGGGTGAGACGAGGTTATTGGACTTGAAATTAGTGCAATCAGATTTATATAAGGTATTTTAGAGGTAAAATGTCACTATTCAGTTCAGAAAGAGGCAAGAGTTCTTGTTGAGCGGAGGAACCCATGATTTATTGGTTTAGCGGGTGGTTATGAGCTCGTACGCATTGTTTTCATCATTGCAATATCACGAGGTTAGATTAGGGCTTATGCGCATATGAGGTATACTACGGGAATCAGGTTAGTGAACGACCTCGGAATAGGGATTCGAACGATTTCTTAAGTTTGATTTGAAGTGAATTTTGATATTATCCATGTCCGTTTGGGGTTTCGAGCCTTGTAATAGGTTCGTATCGTGATTTTTGTCTTGCACGCAAAAGTAGACGTCATTCCGGGATGTTTAAGTGTAATTATGACGCGTTCGGTGAAGTTTAAAGGATTGAAAGTTTAAAGAAAGGTGTCGATCATCGATTCATAGTTTTGACGTTGTTTGGCATGATTTGAGGCTTCGACTAAATTCATATCATGTTTTAGGATGCATGGGTATGGTTAGTTGGGGTCCCGGGGGTGCAAATCGGATTGGAATCAGATAGAATTTTAGACTTAAAGAATTTTCGAAACTTAAGGCTTCTGGTGTAATCACACCTGCAAGGTTATGGTTGCAGGTGCGGTCCGGTGGTCAGAGAAGCGCCGATTGACTGAAGCTGGGAAAGGCTGCAGATGCAAGGACATTTCCGCATTTGCGAGCCCACAAATTCTGGGAATATTTCGTAGAAGCGGAAATGAACTAGACGGGCTTTAGCCGAAGAAAACGAAAGCATCCGCATGTGCGAGTGCGTAGGAGCGAGGTTTTGACCGCAGAAGCGGTCCTACAGGATCATAATTGATTCGTAAAAGTGGATTTGCATGGGCTTAGAGGGAATCACATCTGCGATGGATTTTTACGCAGGTGCAGAGTCGCAAGTGCGAATGTGTGGCCGCAGGTGCGAAGTATCGCTGGGCAGAGGTGTTCATTTAAATCGAGATTTAGCTCTATTTCTCTCATTTTTAACTTGGATGGCCGAATTTGGGGAGCTAATTTGAGGAGTTATTCATCAAGCAACGCGAGGTAAGTGATTCCCCCTTATTAAAAGTTAAATACATGAGTTTTATATACGGATTTATACATGAAAAATTATGGAAATTATATGATTTTAAGAGAAAAACTTAGAATTGATAATTTTTATTTTGACCATGATTTTGGAAATGGAATTAGGAATAAATTATATATTTGAGTTCGTGATGTTGTGGGTAATGTTTAACTTCAAAAAATTTTGAAATTCGAGCACGTGGGCCTGAGGGTTGACTTTGTTGAATTTTTGAGTGAAGCTAGGAATTGTTATAATTTAATTTATTTATGATGTTAGGCATATTTTTATTGGTTTTCATGTTTGTTTGACTAGTTTCGGATCGATGAGCTTCTGGTTTGAGGTGTTAGAGGGGCGTTGAAGCCGGTTATGGAACTTCGGAACGAGGTAAATCTCCTTTCTAACCTAGCGAAGGGGAAACTATCCCGTAAGTGTTATATCTATTATGTGCTACATGTTGTGGGAGTTGCGCACGTATGAGGTGACGAGTGTGCGTGCGTATTCTAGGATTCCTGAATATGTTTGGGTAGACTAAGGTTCATGCCATGTTTTAATTGTACTATTTGAGTTATCCTTGTCTGTTTAATTCCTTTATTTCGCGTTACGACATGAAACTAGACTTTCGCATAGTGATAGACTCGCTACTGTAGAAATTTGATGAGCTACCTTGATTAGCCCCGTAATAATTGTGCTTCCTTACAAATTTATCCTGCGTTGTATGTTTTCATCGAAAAGCTTCCTTAAATTTCATAACTCACACGTACATTCGTGAATAGGGTCACGGACCCGTAAAAGCTTTTTATTCTAATAGGATCGGGGCGTTCCCTTCGGTAGTAATATATTCCTATGGGATCAGGTTGTTCACCGTGACAGTATCATATTCTTATGGGATCAGGCCTCTTGCCTCGGCAGTATCATATTCTTATGCGATCGGCAGAATCGTGCTAAAATTCGACAAGGAGCCAGCGTATCCGTGAGTTTTCCTGATTGAGCTGCGACGACCTATCTGGTGGAGACCATTTTACATATACTCTGGTTACGGAGGTAGCCGAAAATTGAGAGTTTGTGTTTACTGTTCAGGGAAGGATCGTACCACGTACCTATATTTGTTTACACTTTTTATTTTCTATGCCCATACTTGCTTACTTTCTACTGTATTTGATTTATTGGACCACTAGTAAGTATCGATGTCGACCCCTCGTCACTACTTCTCCAGGGTTAGGCTAGATACTTATTGGGTACACGTTGATTTACGTACTCATGCTACACTTCTGCATGTATTGTGCAGGAATATAATATATATATCTGATGGTCTCTTGGATGCAAAGGCGTGGCAATTACGGGGACTTTATGCTGAGTTGCATCCCATGTTACGATATGCAGCATACAGAGTCTCCATCAGAATAAATTACATTTTCCTGGCTAACTAGTATTCCAGATAGATGTTGTATTATTATTGTACCTTCTAGTAGTTTCTCATGCACTTGTGACACCGGATTTTGGGGGTATTCTAAAATTTGTTTATAGATTGTTTACCTTGATACACTTTTACTTATAATTTTAATTAAATTGTACGTAACTGCAATTTATTTTAATGCACTCACCTCTCTATCTAAATAAGATTCATGATTTTAAAAATAATAAAAATGAATAATTAAGTGCTAGCTTGCCTAACAGTGACGTTGGGCGTCATCATGGACTATAGTGGATTTTGGCTCATGACATTGTGCTTTATTGAGTTTAAATTTATCCCTCAATCATCTTAGTTGATATTGATACAAATACAATGTAAATGGTAGCACGAGAACTTTGTCGTGCCAGGGTGATTACTAATGTGGGCAAGAGGTGCCATACGTGTAAGATTTGAAAGTTGTGACTCGTGATTTGTGATTACGAGTAGTGGTACCTCGGGTAATTCTTGTCGTAGTTCGTGCATTAAGAACAATTTGATTGATTAAGTTGTCATCGGTTCTCCTTACTTGAATTCATTCATATTTCATTTGTATTCTAGCTATGTTGTTGCTTTATTACCTGGTTATTTCTTGTTGGCATTCGTGCTTCTATTATTTTCAATGTTGATTGTAAATTTGTGGACTTCTGATGCTGGTCTTACGTTGATGTTCTTTCCATTTTTAACTTTATTTTATATCCTGCACAGGTTTACATGTCTTGTAGGTGTCTTGACCTGGCCTCGTCACTACTGTATCGAGATTAGGCTTGATACTTACTGGGTACCACTGTAGTGTACTCATGTTGTGCTTCTGCATATTTTTGTGCAGATCCAGGTACTTCGGATTGAGTCAGTTTGAGACTTATGTTTGTGCCGCTGGAGACTTCAAAGTATACCCGCTCGGCATTTGCAGGCCCCGAAGTCACCCTCTGTTGTATATCATTTCCTCTTTTTACTATTATTCAGGGACAGAGATGTACGTGTTATTCCTAGTTACTCTTAGAAAAGCTTATGATTTATACTACCGATTTTTGGATATCGTATCATGTTGGGATTGTTGACTTTATATAGAAATATACGATTTCTATTTAATATTTGTTTTGGTTAAATTATGCCATTTAATTCAATAAGTGTTAGGCTTACCTCACTACTAAAAAATCAGGTTTTAGCGATGGACAAATTATGTAGCTAAACAGAAAAATTCACCGCTAATCTCATTTAGCGATGGATTAGCAACGGATTATCAAGAAATTCTACTAGCTACGAGCGTTGTAGCGACATGTTAGCGATGACATTCATAGCTAATTCCCGCTTTTTTTGTATTGCCAAGTCTTAGAGACTAGGTGCCATCACGACATCCTAGGGAGGGAAATTGGGGTGTGCCATAATTTCTTCGAGAGTAGCGATGTCAAATTCAAGAGAAAATTAAATTTGTTAATCACTATTATGTAGCTGAATAAGAAGTTAAGAACTACTCTCTTCGAAACCTTATTAGTCATTTTGATAAATTAAATTTGTTTCAAAATACTTAATGTTATTGTATAGGTCAAAATATGTTCATATTTGCAAAAAATAAATCATGGAGCCTTGAGCAGTCATGGTTGCCACTATCTCTCCCCAGCCTTTGGCTGTGGGAGAGCCAATCCAAAACCTTAAGGAAACAGTCCTAACCCTAATCCAAATAGTCTTATGTTGCACGCATTTACACTAACAAAGTTGCTCCAACGAATTCCGAAATCGAGTTAATTCCTGTTAATGTTCTTCATGGGGAACCAGCAATTGGATTCACCATGGAAGAGGTTAATACCTTCACCATCGAAGAAGGATTGCACCAAGCAGTTATCCTTAAGCTCTCTTATGGAAAACCAGACCTACATGAGTTGCAACAGGCCATACCAAAACAGTTCGACATTAAAGGCTCATGTAACATTGGAGAGCTTGAATTTCGATATATTTTGGTAAGGTTTGATTTGTATGATGATTTTGTCCAATTCTTGCCAAGGTCTACTGGTTATGTTAAGGCTAAGTGATATTTAGCTTAAAGTGTATATATTTTTATGTATATCGCCTCGTGTTTTACTTTTGTTTCGTGATTTTTAGATGTTAAATATGATAATTTAAATTAATTTGAAGTATTTTTATGTTTAGGAATGATTCGGGATCAATCGGGGGGCGAAACGCGCGAAATCAGAGCAAAAACGGATGAAATCGGAAAACGCGGGATTTTGGGCGCCACAGGCAGCGATGGGCGCCACCTGTGGCGCTGGAGGCAGTTAGCATTATTTGGGCTGCGCCCTAGTGGGCGTTGGGCGCTGGCCAGGGCGCCGGATACGGTGGATTTTCCTGTTTTGTCCGTGACATGGTTATTTCGGCCCAAACCCTACCCAACGTGTATAAAAAGAATTCTAAGATTATTTTTGGGGAATTCATACCACTTTGGAGAGAAAAATACAAACGGGATCATTAGGGAGCAAAGGATTTCTCAGTTTCTTCATCATATTCTAGTATTTTCAATTTATGCAATTGTGTGATTTTTAGAATGAGTGGCTAAACACCCATTGTTCTGGGGTTGCGGTTTAGCCATGGATATTGTTATTCGACATTAGTTTAACCTCGATTATAGTTCACTCAATATATGGTTGTTTCGTCAATTCTGTGTTTAATTGCTTAATTGTCTGGCCAGCAGTTAGGTTCTATATACTATCTATGTTATGCTTGGGAAAGCCGTATATAGATTAGAGAAGAATTGAAGAGAGCGCGATCTTAACCCTTCAGGGGAGCGGATTTGTGGTTAGGATAGGAATATACCTAGTCACCGAGTTTAACTAAATATCGTAGTCTTAGTGCATTCTAATAGATTAATTTCATAGGAATATAGGCATTAATCTATTGAGAATAGGCGAGTAGTTCTTCGGGAGAAGGATATGAGAGCATTTATCGATTAATTAGCAATCATGAGTGAATTATATGAAAGGGATACTTAATTAGAATGCAATATGAGTGGTGAATTGATCACAACTCTGGAATATTTGTCTCTACTGAATACACAACAATATTCTCGTTACTTGATAATTAGTTATTCCATAGAATCATCGTATAAAATAGTTACATTCCTGGATTTTATTTTGGCTTGATTAAATAACGATTAGAGTGATTCAACAAGTAGTTCACGCAAGTCCCTGTGGGTTCGACATTCGATTTAACATTATATTACTTGCTACGACTACTTCATGCAAACGGACAGTTTATGGGTCCTCCACACGAGGATCCACAGCAGCACATTCTAAACTTCTTGGAGATTAGTGACACTTATATCACTAACGGGGTCACTCCAGATTATGTGAGGCTCACTTACCCATTCTCTCTATTGGGCGAAGCAAAGCGATGGCTGAAGGCAGAACCAGCTAATTCCATTACTACATGGAACGATTTGGCGAGAAAATTCGGGCAAGGTTCTTCCCTTCAGGAAAGACTGCAAAGATCAGGGGTGAGATAGTCTCCTTTAGACAGAAAATGGGTGAATCTTTATATTCAGCATGGGAAAGGTTCAAGGGGCTACTCAGAGACTGCCCCCATCACAATCAGACAAACGAGGTGTTAGTTCACACTTTCATTGAGGGGCTCCATCCTCAAACAAAAATTATGGTAGATGCAGCAGCTGGAGGTCAGGTGTTGGAGAAGAATTATGATGAAATATTTGCATTACTAAATAAATTCTCCAAAAGAAATCCAGACTGTCAAGGTGAGATGGGGAGAAATGTGGTTCAAAAGTCACCAGGGGTTCTTGAATTAGATGTTGTATCAGCATTGTCAGCTCAGATTTCCACATTGACTAACCAATTCAATAAAATGAACCTGATCATTAACAAGCAACAGGCTCAACCAGTGCAACAGATTCACGTATTTTGTGAAGTCTGTGGAGAGGGTCATTCAAGTGATTTATGCCCAGTCAATCCAGAGTCTGTCTGTTTTATGGGTAACGCGAATAGGGTACAAGTAAATCAATATGGAAACACTTATAACCCCACCTGGAGAAACCACCCAAACTTCTCTTGGGGTGGAAATCAAGGCACTCAGAATCACTACAGGCATCCAGCACCTCAACAACAGTACAAACCACCTCAGGCTGAACCGTCAACAAGCCTTGAGGAGATTATCAAAAGAATGATGAACGACCAACTTGCTTTCAATCAGAAAATAATGGATGATTACCAAGCCCAGACTGTAGAGATGAGAAATTTAGAATGTCAAGTGGGGCAACTCGCCAGCTCTCAAAATACCCAACCAACGGGGGCTCTTCCAAGTGACACTGAATCTAATCCTAAAGCATCTGTTAATGCTGTATCATTCAGTAATGGGAGGCAATTGGAAGAAGTCCAATCCAAAAAGAGAAAGCAGGTAACTTTTAATGAGAGACCAGCCACTATTGAATCAACATCAGACAACTTCGAAGAATCAGATAAGCCAGCAAAGGAGGCTGTGGCTGAGACACCCCCACCATTTCTTGCGACGACAACCCCTCCATTCCCTCAAAGGTTGCAAAAGGTGAAAGATAATGCTGCATACAAAAAGTTTCTTGACCTCTTAAAGAAGGTACAAGTCAATATTCCACTGGTAGACATTCTGCAAGAGGTACCCAAATGTGCTAAACACATCAAGGACATTGTGGCCAATAAATGAAGGCTGACTGAGTTCGAAACCGTGGCGCTCACTGAGGAAGTTCGCTCAAGAATTCAAAGCAAGCTACCTCATAAATTAAAAGATCCGGGTAGTTTTACTATACAAATATCAATTGGTAAGCATGCAGTCGGGCGAGCTTTGTGTGATCTAGGGGCAATCATAAATTTGATGCCGCTATCTGTGTTCAAGCAGTTGGGATTGGGTGAGCCACGCCCAACAACAATGATTTTAAAATTGGTTGATCGCTCCTTTGCTCACCCTGAGGGAGTAATTGAAGATGTGTTGGTTCAGGTGGGCTCTTTCATATTCCCAACTGACTTCATTATCTTGGACTAGGAGCCCGATGAGGAAGTCCCATTTATTTTGGGGCGTCCCTTCCTAGCTACGGGCCGAGTTATCATTGATGTGTGTGAAGGGAAAATGACGATGCAAGTTGGTGATAGAGTGGAGGTGTTTAATGTTTACAAGGTACTCAAGTTACATGTCCACTATGAAGAGCTATCTATGATTACTGTAGTGGAAAGCAATTCAACATCAATTGTTCCATACATGAGTCCTGTTGGCCCTCTTCAGCGAATGTTAGTTGGGGATGAAGAAGACTGTAGGGATGAAACAAGGGGAGACATTGAGAAAGTTCTTGAAGTATCCTGCAGTTACCTCCACGGGCTAGGAAAATTTGAAGAGTTGAACAAGCATATTACTCTAACCCCACCTAAGCCATCTATTGAAGAGGCGCCAAAGCTGGAACTCAAACCTCTTCCAACACATTTACGTTATGCGTATTTGGGGAAATCTGAGACATTGCCCGTGATCATCTCATCCAGCCTGACCAATACACAAGAACAGAAATTCCTTAGGGTACTTCGTGAGCACAAAAAGGCAATTGGGTGGACCATTGCAGATATTAAGGGAATCAGCCCATCGTTTGCATGCATAAAATCTTTTTGGAAGATGTACATTGCCCGAGTGTTGAGCAGCAAAGAAGGTTAAATCCCATCATGAAAGAAGTAGTGAAGAAAGAAGTAATAAAATTGTTGGATGCAGGTATCATTTTCCCTAATTCTGACAGCAACTAGGTTAGAAATGTGTGCCTAAAAAGGGAGGGATGACCGTGATTGAGAATGAAAAGAATGAGCTAATTCCTACCCGCATTGTTATGGACTGGAGAGTTTGCATTGATTATCGAAGGCTCAACAAAGAAACACGCAAAGATCACTTTCCACTCCCATTCATTGATCAAATGCTAGACAGATTAGCAGGGCATGAATATTATTGCTTTCTGGATGGGTATTCAGGTTACAATCAAATTGTCATATGCCCAGAAGATCAGGAGAAGACCACGTTTACTTGCCCTTATGTCACCTTCAAGCGAATGCCATTTGGCCTTTGCAATGCACCAGCCACCTTCCAGAGAGGTATGATGGCTATTTTCACTGATATGGTGGAAAAATTCGTAGAGGTGTTCATGGATGACTTCTCAGTCTTTGGGTCATCTTATGATGATTGTTTGAAAAATTTGAGCATGGTGTTGGCCCGTTGTGAAGAAAC
>ML336430.1:0-24521 GCA_005239505.1 Nicotiana paniculata
ATCCCACACAACTGACCTTTTTCTCCTTTTTTGGTTATATTTGACTCTGTTGTTTGAACTTGATTTGTTGCATTTGAATTAGAAGCTCCACTTTCCCCCGTCGTCACCTTATCACTTTGTATTTTTTCATCCATGTATGAGTCACTGCAAACAATAAAAGAAAAGGAATGAGAATAACATATACTTTTTTTGCCACTGAATCATATACTTTGCCACTGAATCATATACTTTAAAAACAAAATTCCTAGGTACTTCGCATGAGCACGTATCTGTTTCATAAAATTGATGTTGAGATTAACGGAGGGTATCCTGTAATTGAGAAATACTACTAGAAAATAATGCTGAAAGCAGAGCATCTACACATTATTTCTAACTTTTTAAAAGGAGCATCATCTACATGTTTTATCATCATAACTACATTATTATATGCATATCAAGAACAAAGATCAAACCAGAAAGCTCCCATCTTTTCGAGGATACAACATAGAGCTACTTTGGACTAGAATCAGGTGAGACTAATATCACACTAAAAAATTTGTCTTTAACTTTTGATTTTGAAGACATCAACAAGAAAATAAACTTACCAGATTTTAGGCGAAACAGAGAGAGGCAGACCGGAGACGGCGAGTCACAAGTAGACCGGAGACGGCGAGTCACAAGTAGACCGGAGACGGGCAGACGGCTGTCGTCTGTCGGGCGTCGGCTAGTGAAGTGAAGTCGACGAGGACGAGGACAACTGGCGGACTGGACGAAGACGAGGAGACTGGACGAGGACGAGGGCCGTCGAGGAGACTGGAGAGTAGGGCAGACCGCAGACGGGCGACGGCTCACAACAGTAGGCGTTAAGAAATAGGAAATTAGGAATTAAGTTTAGGGTTTCTGTTTGTTTAAGAATTAGGAGAGTGGAAGGGTTTTTGTCATTTTGTGTTTTTGTTTTTGATATTTAATATATAATATATAATTATATATGGATAAAAATAAATTTTATATTCTTAACGGGTTAACGGATTAGCCGTTAAGAAAATTGAATAATCCGCCCCCAATCCGATAAGCCGTTAATTAAAAAATCTCAATCCGTTCCCCGTCTGTTAAACCGTTAATCCGATACCAGTAAGCCATTAAGCTTCGGTTCGGTTCGGTTCGATTTTCGGTTTCGGATCGGTTTTGAACACCCCTATTTACTGCTCTTCAGATCATTCTTTAGCTTTATTATACTTACTTTACTGTTCTTGCTTTATTGCTCCTAACTCACCTCGATGTCATCGAGCTCGAGGTCTCTACTGCTCTAGCAACAGCGGTTCAGTTTATCAATTCTTCTCATTCATACTCTACATTACTTGTTTATTAATTAGTATTGGACTAGATCACATATCTTTAAAATCACAAATCAAATTTAATTGTTACTCATAATTTCGAGGTAAACATAGAATACTAGTAGTATTAATGCAGTTTAGAATTTAATAGAGTTATGAGACAAAGAATGCAAGTACCAACCTTTTCTATTCTGAATTCTAGGTGATCAATAGCTATGATGGTCGGACTCTTCAACATATTCTTTAAAAGCTATATATTTTTGGAGGATCCGATGCAGATACATCAGCATTTCTGAAGAGTCTGAACAACATAATCAATAGTATTCTACACGAATTCTTTTGCATTTTGCAACCCTAACATAATGTACATACGCTTCTGTGATCTACATCATTATCTAGTAAGTAAATATCCTTTTTTTTTAAATATATATTTTGCCTTTAAATTTGATGTCCATTGTTCTCTTTTATTTTTACCCTTTCTATAAGTCTTTTTTGGGTCGAGGTTGGTGTGAATAGAGGAAAAAGGAGAAGAAAAATAGGGTGTCAATGGTTTTTATTTATTTATATAGTTCATAAGCAATAAAACATGGACCATATTCAAATTAACATATGCTGAATCAATAAATAAACACTACAAATCAATAAATAAACACGAGAGAGAAACCAGATCTCCTTTATGTCAGGGCTGAAAAAGCAAATTTCAAATGATTCTTCCAACCCGTCCAAATTTTGAGGGACAGTTCTCATGTATCTGTACTAGCCAGAGGTAATAGGTACTCCGTGAAATTAGCCGAAGTGTACTCGACTTGATAGGCAGAGTTCTGTATTTGTGCTAGTGAGAGAAAATAAGTATGCTGTGAAATTAGTCGAGGTGTGTTCGACTTGATGGACAGGTTCTGCACCTGTGCTAGTGAAAAGTAATATCATGAAATTAGCCGAGGTGTACTTGCGCTGGTTCGAACACTATTAGGTTATTTAAAAGAAAGGAATTTCTAAGTGAACTGGCCATTAAACCATCGTTAACGTTACATCCTCGGTTATGAAGTTAACCATATTATATATACATGCAGACATTCTGTGACAGTAGATCGAACACCACTGCGTTGAAACAAACATAAAAAGGACAGAAACCGAAAGATATATCACGGACAATGCTAAGTTCTTCTGCTCTAATCTCCGAAATCGAAGGTCAACTGACTAAAGACTTAACATTGATTCATGCAATGATGCTCCTTTGAAGCTGGAGTAAGGAATTGTCCACCTCATCACCCCAAAGGATTGTACATACATTGTGTTTATATGCATACAAATTTTGATCAACAAAATTCTCCGCCAATAGACTTGCGACCTCCATGCTATGTTCAACCTAAAACCTATTCCGACTTCTAAAAAACCAAGAGAGTTACATTGATCCGAAATTCTACAAATTTGCATCAACGTTCCAATGGTTTCTGATCGTTAAATGAAATCTGCTCTAAACGTATCGACTTAGGCCCCATCTGAAGGTTGCTGCAAAGCTGTAACAAAAATCAGCTCCATTTTCACCAAACCTTCAAACTGTGGGAAAACTTGAACGATGCAGCCACACTATAGTAACGTTGCTGTTCAGCGTATAAAACACTGAAAATTCCAGGAGCGTAGAACAAAATTAATTTCTCACCAAAAAGTTTTGCCTGAGTACTGGCACCTAAATCAACATCTCTCCATCAGGGCCAGTGATCATATTCTCCAAGTCTTCTTGTGACAATAGAGTTTTCTTGCCCAATGCACCGTTCTTATCATATGGCTGAGCCATTTTCCTCAAGAACTGCATCCATGAGACGGAAAGTTTAAGAATCAAAAATTGTCAGTTCTTCTAATGCAATCAAATTGATGTTTCTGTCCAAGATATAAGGAGACTACAGTATCCCTTAACTGACATGGGACATTCTAAAACCTCCTTCCCCTGCACGCCCAGGACTAGACATTTGAATTATGAGCAATACAATAGGGCGCACAACATTGGGTAAACCAAGAATAGCGAGGTATCTGACTCAAATACCATGTTAGGAAAATGAACTTTGCGCCTAACTCAGCCTTAGAAGCTAGCTCGTGAGGTGAGAATTGCCCGAGATCATATACAACAACCCATCCCTTAACCAATGTGGTCACATTCTAACACTAACAACTCCAACAGCCTAGCCCTTCCCTTGGGACCCTTACGACCGAGAAAAGAAAAGAGAGGACGACGAAAGAAAATTCTCGGAAGGACATAGAGCACATTTGATAATTCACAAAACTGCAGATGTTGAACACTACCAGTAACAGCAGAGAATGGTTCTCTTTTGCATCTGAATATTAACAGCATGCGGGAAAGAGGATAACATCACAACGTAAAGCTTATTCCGATTACCTCTTTTGCTATATACACAGCCATGTCCGTACTCAAGTTCAAGTGAGCATCCCGCAAATGCGAAAGTATCCATCCGGGCAATTTAGAGCGCTTATCATGACGGCTATATCTGCTCACAAGATACAAGACACAAGGCATCATAAGCATCTTGTTCCAGTATTTTCTTTGTTTGGTGTGCGGGGCGTTGGGATGGGGGTGGGGGCGAACTAGTACATACTCAAGAAGCAAAAATCACCCAGGAGGGCTAGCTATTTGATTTTATTGTCTCATCAATTTGACAATGAAAAAGTATCTAGCTAATAGCCACATGCAGCAATATAAAGGATTAAAGTGTAGGTTATGATAATAGATAAGGTACAGTAAAACATACCACCAGTTGCTTGTGCACCATTTCTAAATATTGTTCCACTTCCAAGTTGTTTTTCTATTAATATTATAGAAATGACCCGGATAAAATAGCAAACCTTTTGTCAGCAAAAATCATCATGCCATAATCTGCTTTTGAACGGATAACTCGCCCAACACATTGAGCAGCTTGCCTCTGAAAATATATGGTAAATAATTATATATCGGAAAAAAAGTTCCAAATAAATACTATAAGGACTTGATTGACTCTGGAAGTACCAAAGCGTCAAAAGTTAGAAAATCGCCCTCTTTTATCTGGAAAGTCTCCCTAAGATACTCCAATCGTGCAAGTAATATTCTGCAAATTTAACACATGTCAAGGTGCAATTTTGTAACTTATAAGTTCACACTTATCAAACAGAAAATAGATTCTCTGGGGGGAAAAAGAGAACATTCTTTTATTCTTTCTTTTCTTTTTTTTTTTGAAAGGAAAAAGGGAAAATACATAAGTTGCACCCTAAACTTGTATAGAAAAATCAGTTAGACACTCTAACTTTACGGACGACCTTTTACTGGTAAAGTTTAGGGTGTGTAACTGAATTTAAATAAGGATAGTGGGTAAGAGGTCGCCCGTAAATTTAGAGTATGTAACTGACTTTTCCGGACAAGTTTAGCATGCAACTTATGTAAGTAGACAACATTATTTAATAATAAGTTCATAAGTAATATGCTCTTGCAGTTTGATTAAAAAGAGAGACATCATTTCATTATTAGATCATAAAGAATCTGCTCTTTGCAGTTTCGTCATCTCTCTCCTTCTGACCCAACGGCAAGAATTTTGTTATATCCACTTGCATATATAAAGAGAAAGAGATGGCGAGATTAGGACTCTGTTTTTTTCTTTATATGCAAGTCATTACGTGCTGCCAGCACCGCCACATTCCAGGATCTAAGTTGAATGTAAAATTTCTTCCGGCCAAAGTGTGCCCTTATCCCATCCTGCAACCACAGCAGAGGCGGATCTAGGATTTTAATTATGGGGGTTCAACATTTAAAGTTTTTAGCATTTAACTCATTATATTTTTGAAGTTATGGGTTTATATCTACTATTTATTCCAATTTTAGTGATTTTTATACATAAATTTATGTTCCCCGCTGAAAGTATTGGGTTCAGTTGAACCCAGTAACTGTATTTTACATCCACCTCTGAGCCTCAGTCTCATCAATCTAGGAGGAAAAGCATTGTGTTCCGATCTTAATTATCTTACAACTTGAGAATAAATAGCTTAAGTGCAGATGACTTAATGAGAGGATAATACACTCTTTAACCTTTAAACTTAGATTTTGGTGACACAAAGTCTGGTTAACAAAACTGAATTGTGGTCTGCTAACCGAACCAACTAACTGAGCAGCTCTAATAACAATAAATTCTCGTCTTCACATAAACAATAACAACTATTACTACACCTCATTTCCAAACAAGTTGGAGTCGGTGATATGAATCCTCATTTCTTTCTTTAAGCTCATCTCATATCATCATCATTACCAAAATAAAATAAAAGTGAATGTAAAAATTAAAGATAAATACATATATAAATAATAGTAACAACAACAACAAAAACAACAACAACAACAACAACAACAATAATAAGAGTATTAGAAGTTCTCTACCAAGTCTAAAACCTACCCCAATTAGTAGGTATCATCACCTATATGGATCTTTCTCCTTTTCACATAAACACAAAGACAAATACCTCCACAGGAAAGGGGATCAATAAGACTTGGTGATACTAACCTGCTCAGCGTGTATTGAAAAGGAACACCAAACATGATAACAAGCCTGCCGTAGTGTCTATCAAAGTCTATACCTTCAGCCACTTTTCCCCTGCACAGTAACACAGATATTGTAATCCCAATGTCAAAAGGAATATACTAGATCAATTTTATACTTCCTTTCACATCCCTCATTCACAACTTCCTGAATTTCCATTATAGAGAGAGGATCACTACTGCTCAGTATAAGGAAGTAAAACTACAACAGCAACAGGCATTTGCCCTTTACGGAACACAACACAGTGAAAGATAGGAAGTAATTATGAAATGGAAGTATCTTCTCGGCAATTTGAGCTAAGAATAATTATATAAGAAAAGCTTTCTTCAAGAGATGCACATTATACAGTTTACTGGAACTCCCAATCAAACTGAACTTTGGGTTTTCTGTTTAAATTTTTCTTTACTTGGTCATTTTTTAACTCATTTTCAGATCTTGAACTTCAATCCAGTTTCAGTTTGAAAATCTTTTTACCAAAAGTAGATATATGTGCATATAGATGCACGGCTTAGCGCTGCCTTAGGTTTTGGGCGTCTTTATTTTATGCCAGTTGTATAATTATCTAATTGAAGCAGCAACACAAAAAGAGAGAGAGAGAGAGAGAGAGAATGCAAATCCAAAAATAAATTAGGCCAAAACAGAATCAAACCAGAAGCAATTTTTTTGAAAAGGTTTGAACTCATTCTAGTCCAAAGAACCGTTTCCCATTTTCGAAAGTTGAGTTAATTCAGTTGCTGAACTGAATTAACCAAAACTGGCAGAAACAAATGAAATACTGAGTCCCAAGTAATTTTTGATTGGCAAAGAAGAAACAAACATTAATGTACAAAATTGTTAAATGCATAAACTCAAAAAAAGATTCACCTAGCAACTGAGAAGAAAACCGCACCCCTCCCACTATCACAAGCCCTGCGATAATTATCCAAAGCCAATGTAGTCTCTACAACATCCTGTGTCTCGATAAATACGAGTTTATGTTGCATTATATCCTGCATCATATAATGATGATAAGAAAAAAACAGTAGAGAGAAGGAGCCACATGTGTTTGGTAAGGCATTGTCGTAAATCATTAATCTCAATTAGTTCATAAAATAGAGTGTATCTGAAACTTGAGAGTAGAACAAAATGAAAGGTATACTTGGCACCTTTAATATTCCTGATTCATGCCAACTATTGACGATTCCATCCATATAAGAGTAACTGACAAAGAAACAGACAACGCCATCTGGAACGACAGAGACCATTTCTAGCAAAAGCTTCCCATAATTTTTCTCAACACCGGGATCACTTCTCAGATCATACTTTGTGCTTACTGGAAGCTGATCACTGAAATTTAAGACAAATACAGAACACATAATCAACTTAAGAATGACTGAAAAAGATATATGGCCTCTCCTCCTTAATCAGCGGCATCTTTGGGTGGTTGGGGGGTGGGGGTGGGGGGATGCTGAGACTAGTATAAGTATAGCGTCAACAGCTGGTTCAAAGATTTACCTTCCCCGTGTAAGGACCATCGGGCATATGCAATCCCTTGTCAAAGACATCTTGAAGCTTCGACTAACCACCGGATTGAAATTGAGAAGACGCGGGTAGAGATCAATTGGACTCAGGGTCCCAGAGGTAATAACAACAGACTGGAATCGTTCAAAAACGGGCTTTATGGCGAGAGAAGCATCATGACAGGTAAGCTGGCATACCAAATTATTTCTGAGGTAAGGAAATTGAACATTAACAGTAAAACAACTACTGAAAGTTAACTGTCAACTGATACATCTTTATAGTTGAATGTATTTCGAAATAGTAATAGTAATAATATTCTTAGAATCAAATTTTTTCATTACAAAACACATGGATTACCATTAGACTAGTTGAGGAAATAATTAAAAAAAAGATACAGACAAATTAATTCAAGATATATATGTTGCAAAGTTAGACTAGCAAGAGCTATTATAAGACAAATATGTCCATAGTTGCCTCATCATCAGCAAACACACACCTGAAGGACAGGATCAGGAATATGTGGCATTCTCTCGTCAAAAGGTTCAATTATAATAGAAAAGCCCCGAGAGTACGTCCCTACCAATGTTGCAAGGTCACAAATAGTTTGTACATGCAGAAACTCATCTGTATCAGTTATCTCCAGGGTTAACATAAGGGAGTGAAGCCTATCATAACAAAACTTTAACATCTTTTGGTCGATTCCAGCTTGTGTAGTAATAGAAGCAACAAAGGCAACAGGACCCTCCTTTTCCACATTTTCAGTCTCAAGGCGCCCTTTAAGATACTGGACAAATCTTCGCAAAACAGATAAGAAGTGCTCTGCTCGCCTTATATTTCCAGGCACCGCTTCCTTCATGATGTCATCAGGCAAGGCAGGATTAGCAAGCCATACATCCTGAGCTGTAACAAAGAAGAAATAGATGAGCGACGACCTCGTTTAATCTCACTAGTACATGATAGAAGTACACAGTCAACAGACAGTATATTCAAATACCAGGCAGTCTTTGTGCTAGACCCTCAACAAGACGATTATACTCTGCTCGCAATCGACCAGCATCAGTGGCCTTCAGCCTTCCTACCATGCAAGATGTTAGACAAACATGGGTATTCAGCACTTGTCTACTTTTCTTTTCTTCTTCTTTATGTATTTTCCTTTTCGGGGCTTGTGGGGAGGGGGTTATAAATTACAGATGATAACATCATATACTAAGGTTGAACAATCTCCAAGGTACTCCAACTATGCCAAAACTTAACCCAAAAAACTACAGCATAAAAAAAGCATTCAAATGGTATTAGCAAATTTATACTTCTATTTTGCATACGTAAGAATATGCAAACTATGGTTCAGCATGAAGGGGGGTATGGACACAAAATGCCCTGGCGATAATCACTACAATTAACATTATAGTATAGAACAAGTATTTAAATTTTCTGGGGCTAAATGCATACAAACAACATCAACATTCGAAGTTAAGCATGCCAGGTGCAGGATGATAACAAGTAGCACTCATAAGAAGCTTACCTAACGGGAACAATTACCTTTCAATTTCCTGAGACATCCTACTGAGATTCCTTGTTGCCCCTTCAAGCGTCTGCTTCCTCACACTAACACTAAGTGCCTCAATACATACATTGTCTATATTATGGGCCTCATCAAACACCACGACACACTCTCTCTCCATCTCCTTTGATATGATACCAGCAACCTTGGGATCAAGCAGGTATTGGTAGCTATAAACCACAACATTTGCCTGCTGCACCATATGCCGCGCCAAAAAGTATGGGCACCAACCTTTTTCCTTACCGTACATCCTTAACTCCTGCAACAATACAATTTAATCATCTAACAAGAACATATGCAAACTTGAGCACCTCCATTAACAGAGAAGAAGACAAAGAAGAAAACTTGACTAGAACAAAAACAAGAATCGATCTTTAGAGCACACAATGCAATTTCCAAACAAGTTATATCTCATTTCGCCACTGCACATACAAGCACTTCTCTATCATCCATTCTCAAACCAAATTGAATTGGATATAACGGATGTCTTTGTATCCTCCAAAAAAATCATTGTCAAACAATGAGCTCCTGCACCACTGGAGACTAACCGTCTTACATGAATATATGCAAATGCGAGCACCCATGTTAACAGAGAAAATATCAACAACAAAATTTGACTCAAACAGAAACAGAGAAATTTCTGTTCAAGAATCAGTCCATGAAGTGTGGGATGCAGTGCATAAACTAGTCACATCTCTTCACTATTGCAAATTTAAGCGCTTCTTTATAGCCTGATTCTCTTTATAATCATCTTACAGGAACATATGCAAACTTGGGCACTCACTTTAACAGAAAAATATAAACAATCAAACTTGACTCAATAATGACAGTAAAAGTTCTAGTCAAGAATCAGCCCTTAGACCATAGAATGCAATGACAAAACAAGTCATATCTCTCTTCACCATTGCAAATTCAGGTGTTTCTCTATGACCCACTCTCAAACCAAAGTAGATTAGCCACAATAGATGTCATTGCATCCTTCACAAAAAGCAATATCAACAATGACCAAATTATTTCCCAGCTGGTGCAAGCAAATAAGTATCTTTTACCTAACTCTGCCTATGTGAGCTTCACAAAAGCATAACCAGATGAAATGGGAGTGTTGCAATAGGTTGATGCAAGCTTAAAACTCCAACTTTCTTTTAATAACCAGAGGGCCAATGGCGCAAGGCTCCAAACTCGGTGGATAATGAGCCCGCCCCTCTACCATTCTCCACTTAAACACCACACTTTCTTCTGCGACATGGTTGAAATCTGTGAAGTGCGCCTAACCCACACATCACGCACTAAGCTCATATCACTATACCAAAGTCTGGGGACAGCCAACTCCAACTAATTTAGGATTGAAGCATAATCAATAATGGAGTTCAAGTTGCATACACTGATGGTGTAAAAAATATTTACACAATCAGGTCATTCAAAAGATAATTGCAGGTTCTATCTAATAAGCATTAATTGATAAACCTGTGATAAACGGCGAGTAACCTACTATAATAACTTAAATTACACTGACGGTGTAAAAATTAATCACAATGTCGGTGGATATAATTGCGTCCGTCAATTATATATGATTGAAACATTAATAGGTAACATGCAATAGATGTACATAAACTGCTATCATAAGTTAAATTACACTAATTCTGTAAAAAAATCCTTATAGTGTCGGTGCATATAACTTAAATACCTGCAAAGTATAAACACCAGCAGGCAAAGTGGAAGTACCAGCCTTATCAGCAGCATCATAATTCTCAAAAAATGGACAAGTAGGAACATTAGGGTTTTCAATAGCAAGTGCTCTAACCCAACTAGCAGTCAATTTCCTACAACCAGCATCAACAGAATCCCTATTCTCAGCAGAAACAACATTCGGGTTCACACACAAATTCTTCCTAGACGAAAGCCCGATAGCCAGCATTCGGGCCCCCGGCCCGAACTGCTGTAACTGATAATTATACAATAATTTAAGCTCAGCTAATGTTTTTTCCATCTCATGTACAGTTCTTGTACAGTAAAGTAGCTTAATTGGGCTTGAGGGTTTTGAAAGTCTGTAACTTGTGATTAAGGAAAGTAAGGCTATTGTTTTTCCAGTTCCTGTTGGCATTTCAAGAAGACAATGGCCTTTTGCATCTAAGGCCCTTTTGAGTTCTAACATGTATGAGTATTGTTCTGGGTATATGTTGTCATATGGGAAGTACACTGTTATGTCTTCTAATTGGAATTTCATGACTTGGGTTTTGGTTTTTTCTTGTTTTTTGATCAAAAAGATAGAATCTTGGTAGCTTTTTTTCGGGGGGTTTTGATCAAAAAGATTGAATCTTGGTAGGTTTTTTGGAGAATAAAGAGGAAAATTTGAGACCCTAATGGAGGAGTGAAGCGGAGAAGAAGTGAGGGGGGTGGGTGGGGTGGAGAGGGAAGAGCTTGAAGACGTACTTACTTACTAGTAATAGTACCCGATCAATATTAAATAATACTAATCAAATTAATTTTGATCCAGATTGTTTGAACAAATTACATAGTATTGTTTTAACAAATTTCAATTGTCTATCTCTTATAAAGTTGATGAAAAGAAAAAAAAGATAAATCTCTTATATAGTTATCGAATAACATTTTTATTTTGTATAATTTTATTATATTAAATGTTTATATTTTTAATATAAATATGTATCAACATATTATTTTGTTTAATATTTTTGTGTACTACTATGTTTTTAATGGTTGCAGACATACAAAAGCAAATATACAAGAACACATATGTATATGATGGATAAAGTATCAGACTTCATGCTCCTAGACAGGTATAATTACTTGCTAAAGTGTAGGCATGTGCAATATGTACTTAGTTCAAATAGGCATTTTACAATAACAACGACGACGATGACGACGACCCAGTATAGTCTCACAAGTGGGGTCTGAAGAGGGTAGTGTGTACGGACCTTACCTCTACCTCGATGGGGTAGAAAGGCTGTTTCCGATAGACCATCGACTCAAGAAGACGAAAAAACAAAAAGAGACAATATATCAGTATCATCATGAGAATATTAACAACAACACAAGAACCAGTGAATAGATGAAAGACAGAAATAATGACCAGTAAATAAGATCCGGCACTATGAAAACAGAAGAGTAGTGTAAACACAGCACTGACCACTAGCAGTCTAAGACTAAATCCTATTAGCCTAGCCTCACACTAGTAAGACTAAATATGCTCAACTACCTCCTAACCCACAACCTTAATGCGCGACCTCCACACCTTTCTATCGAGTGCCATGTCCTCAGAGATCTGAAGTCTCGCCATCCCATCTGATCACCTCTCCCTAATACTTCTTAGGTTGCCATCTACCTCTCCCCGTACCCACCAACGCTCGCACCTCCTTAACGGGGCATCCAAGCTCCTCCTCTGAACGTGCTCGAACCATATGAGTCTCGCTTCCCGCATCTTGTCATCAATAGGAGTCACGCGCACCTTCTCCCGAATATCTTCATTCCTAATTGTATCCATCCTAGTATACCCGCACATCCACCTCAACATCCTCATTTCTGCTACTTTTATCTTCTGGGTATGTGAGTTCTTAACTAGCCAACACTCAGCCCCATACAACATGACTGACCTAACCACCGCTCTATAAAACTTACATTTGAGTAGCGGAGGCACTTTCTTGTCATACAGGACTCCAGATGCTAACCTCAATTTCATCCACCCCACCCCTATACGGTGTGTGACATCCTCGTCGATCTCCCTATCCCCATGGATAACTGACCCAAGGTACTTGAAACTATCTCTCTTGGAAATGACTTGCGATCCAAGCCTTACGTCCATGCCCGCTTCCCTCGACTCGGCTCTGAACTTGCACTCAAGATAGTCTGTCTTCGTACCCGAGCATGGATAAATACCCGGGTACTCGCACATGGGTTCAAACCCCACTCATATGTGCACCCATAGCACGTAACTATCACAAATAATTCAGGCAACTAGTGCCTC
Organism: Nicotiana paniculata; assembly: GCA_005239505.1. Lineage (NCBI taxonomy): Eukaryota > Viridiplantae > Streptophyta > Magnoliopsida > Solanales > Solanaceae > Nicotiana > Nicotiana paniculata. The sequence continues at coordinate 12,922 of ML336430.1, forward strand.
AACCAAGTTTAGATAGGATTCTTACCTCATACAAGGCAAGTCCAATACCGAGAAAGCCAGACAATAATCTAGAAATGCCATCATGCGCGTACCGACTTCCAAACGGCTCGAAACCCAATCCACGTGGTGAAAATCGTCTCAAAAATCGCTTTGATCTGAGCTCCATAGCTCTAAATATAATAGATTGACTCAAGGTCCGAAAAATAGAGTACTTATATGCACTGTCCAGTGGTACTCTACGCAATCACGATGCACAAACACATGCTTCCACAAATAAGTCTTGTGTCGCGAACGCGATACACACAGAAGAAAGAACTACGTGAATGGGGTAGAGACGTCGCGAACGCGAATAAGAGGCCATCGACTGCCCAGCTCAACCAAACACTACGCAAACACGTAGAAGAGAATGTGAATGCGAAGAAGAATAGCCCTCACAACCTAGGCGAACGCAATCAGCTAGTCGCGAACGTGATGAAGAACTATAACACCAGAAATCAGCATAACACAGCAGTATGAAAACGATCTGAAACCTATCTGAAACTCACCCGAGTCCCTCAGAACCCCGTCTGAATATATTAACAAGTCCCGAAACACACCACAGACCTAATTGAGGCCTAAATCACACATAACAACACCGAAACGGCGAATCACACCTCAAATCAAACTTAATGATCTTTGAACTTTTCAACTTCCAAAACCCGTGCTGAAACATATCAAATTAATTCGGAATGAGCTCAAATTTTGCACAAAAGTCCCAAATGATATAATAAAGCTATTCAAATTCGCAGAACCACAATCCGAACCCGATATCATCAAAGTCAACTCCCGGTCAAACTTATGAAATTTCCGAACCTTTAAATTTTTAACTTTCGCCAATTAGCACCGAAACCTTCTAGGAATATCCAAATGAAAATCGGGGCATACGCTCAAGTCCAAAATCACCATCCGGAACCATCGAAACTCCAATCCGAGGTCAAATACTAAAAGTCAAATTTGGTCAAGTCTGAGTCACCAGTAGAATACATACCCGAACAGTCAGAAACCTGCCACTTGATCTCATCCAAGATAGAATCACAATACACAACATGCTCCTCACGCCGGTAGGAAATATCCACCTCGAACCATGGTAGAAGCTATCAAGAACTCTTCAAAACCCATTTGCACATAACCAAGCCATCAGAACCGAATCACTCTAACTCAACAAAACCACACAGGTCGCCAAACCCAAGAGTATTGCCCCAAAACACCCGTAGAGACTCACCATATCATAAGTACCCAAAGAACAGATCATGTCCATTACCGTGCTGACTCAACCTACTACCAAACTTTCCTATTCCTCTAAGTTCCTTCTTAGTTACCCCCAAGTTAACACTTCCCCTTGCCAGAACATCACGATTCTTATGAAGCTCACCACAGAAGATCCCAACATAAAACCACAGTGCCCTAAGTCCCCTAAGTCGTTGTATTTCCTCTTAAGCACCCCAAAAGTACCACAACCTAGACTCCCACTCTAAATAGACCTTTTGTGAATCTAAAGTCATTTCATTCACCTTCCTGATACTGAAATGTAGGAACCATAATGATATAGAAATACCAAGAGTCCCGACACCATCCGATGAAAATCTCAGTTTCTAGTCATATACAAGTCCGAAAAATTCTCAATTGCCACATACGAGTCTTGAATCCATTAGAACCTTCTCGAGAGTCAAACACTCCGCTCAAATCTCAATTGCACCACCCAAACGGGTCGAATGACCTATGCTCCATTGGCTCAATAACACTCAAAGAAGTAATCTACATCTCTAAGCAACCGAGTGAATCCTTTTTCTTTAGTACATCACACCTACCACGAACAACAAACCCAAATCATTCTAAGATTACTATATATCCATCATGTGTATTACACCATACATCTAGAAATTTCCTTGCTTAAGTATCCACAAAACCAGCCTCTACAAGTCACAACCGTTCCATAAGCATTCCCCAGACCAAAATCAATACAATACGTAACCCTGCAGCCAAATCGTCGAGAGCAGACTCCCCCAGTTGGCTCAAAGCCATAGATCAAAACACTCGATAATTCATAATGACCACTGCCATAATACTTCAATGCGATTCAACTAAATCCTTCATAAGATCATGTGACACAACCCATATAATACCTTAAATCATCTACTAAGCTCATATTCCTCCTTGTATCAGTCAAGACAACATCATCAAGCGATCCATACTCAAGTTGCTACACATATAACCCACCGGTAAGAGAAAACTCTTCATAGAAACAACATAGGGATCAAACAACCCCAGGACACCCCCTAGGCAATGACCCACATGCTTAGCCTCTAACTACATCTCTCTAATTGCAGTCAACAAGGCATGAGAATCTAATTCGTTCCACAATTAAACAACATGAAAGATTCTTCAACACACTCATAATTCGAGACTATACGTCACATCAAGACAAAATCAAGGACCCAATAATCCTTTTTACATCTCAAGCAAACTCTTTTCGTCACATTTCAACAATCTGGACACAACCCGCAGTCACATCATACCCATCATATAGCCATCCAGCCACTCATCGAGCCACATGCTCCACTCATAGGGACACTAGCGGACATATATGTCCAAAAACACATGCTCACACAATCGAAATCACCGTGCTCAACCTACAGTCAAAACCCGGCCTCAAGTCTCCCAGACTGGCCCATCATCAACGCACAGAAAATATATCTCGCACCTCATCCATATAATCATAATCCATCAATGCACAGCTGATAACAAGTGCTCACATACGCATACGAGTGAGTGGAAGGAATTACGCTTCAAGTTGAATCAATGTCGCATGATAAGGAAAGAAAGATGGAAAATTAATCCTAAATGCCATGTGGCCTCTCGAAGATAGGTATGGATGTCATCATACCGATCCGAAAGACTCTAATAGACACTTGCTCATGAATCGTAGAACCTATGAACCTAGTGCTCTTATACCAACTTGTCACGACCCAAAATCTAACTAGTCATGATGGCACCTAATCTAACCTTCTAGGTAAGCCAATAAGCAACAATCTAATTCAAATGATATTTACTAAGAGAAATAATGAAAATATAACTGAATTTGTATACAAAGAATTCCCAAGGTCTAGTAGTACAAGTCATGAGCCACTAAGGCTTAGAATTTTACAAAATTGAATTGAAATAATTACAACATCTATTTGAAATGTAAATGAAAAAAAAATGAATCTAGTGTTACCAAGGACAAGTAATAGCCATAACTGGAACACAGGTATATCTTAAATGCCAGCCCTCGTTGTACACAACAACATACACAAAGATCTGCATTCAAGGTGCAGAAGTATAGTATGAGTATAACCGACCCATGTACTCAATAAGTATCCTAACTAACCTCGGCAAGATAAAAGAAGCAATAACAATAGATAATAATCACTAACACCTATGCAGTTCAATATTTTCAACAAATATAGAACAGGTATATGATCAGATCAAGAACAATATCAAGTAAAACCATTTTCGATGCTCGCAATTCTTGTTTTTTTTAAGTGTTCTGCTCAGCCAACAATCCAGCATATAAGGAAGATATGCAAGTAAATCAGGTAATTAGCCAAGGGATTTGCATGTAAATATGAAATGCAATAACTAAGTATCAGCACGTTGCGGCGTGCAACCCGATCCAATAACAGTAACCAGCTCTCCCAAAGCTCACATTAATATCAACCGTACAGACAATTTACGTGCTATAGTATCAATATCTGAATCCGCACGGACAACTCACGTGCTATAGTATCAATATCTGAATCCGCACGGACAACTCATGTGCTGCACGAACAACTCATGTGCTATAGTATCAATATCTGAATCCGCATAGACAACTCACATGTTGCACGGACAACTCACATGCGGCACGAATAACTCATGTGTTATAGTATCACACCCCCCCTCGTGTGGTCACATGCATAACATCACAATCCGTCCGGCGTGATCATAAGCATCTATTCCAATCATATCACACAGAAGCAAATATACAAGAACAAGTGTAAATGATGGATAAAATATCAGATATAATGCTCCTGGACTGGTATAATTACATGCTAAAGTGTAGGCATGTACAATGTGTACTATCATAGCTCAAATAGGCAATTTATCATAGAAATAATCATTTTCAAGTTTTATTCAGGGATTTAGCCTCTTCGAGACCTCAAACATGGCTCAAATAATTCACAACAATGATACAAATATGAGATACATTGTAGCTTAAATATTAACAACCAACTCTAGGTGTATCAGAGCCTAAGCACTACCCCGAGCATGGATAAATACCCTGGTGCTCGCACAAGGGTTCAAACCTTATACATATACGCACTCATAGCACGTAGCTATCAAAAATAATTCAGGCAACTAGTGCCTCAACCAAGTTTAGATAGGATTCTTACCTCAAACAAGCCGAGTCCAATACCGAGCAAGCCGGATAATAATTTAGAAATTCCACCCCGCATGTACCGACCTCTGAACGGCTCGAAACCCAATCCACATGGTGAAAATCGTCTAAAAAATCGCTCTAATCTGAGCTCCATAACTCCAAATATGATAGATTGACTCAAGGTCCGAAAATAGAGTACTTATATGCACTGCCCAGTGGTACTCTACGCGATCGCGGTAGTACCCTCGCAATTGTGATACACAAACATATGTTGCCACAAATAACTCTATATGTTCGTGGCACAAGCCTCACGAACGTGATACACACAGAAGACAGAACTATGAGAATGCAATAGAGACGTCGCGAACGCAAATAAGAGGCTATCGACTGCCCAGCTCAGCCAAACACTACACGAACGCGTAGAAGAGAATGTGAACGTGAAGAAGACCAGTCCCCACAACCTACGCGAACGCGATGAATAACTATAACACTAGAAATCAGTTGTCATGACTCAAATCGATGGACCATGACGAGTTGTCCTACCTGTCGAACACCCCTAAGCATGTGTCTAAGATATAAACATGAATTAAGGGTAGGTCATGAATATATTCTTTCAATAAACTAATGAATTACATGAATGACATACGTAAGGAAAACATGTCCAAAATACATATATACATATACATGCGGAATACAGTAGGGCGAGCCGACAAGGCTGCTATAGACAATTATATATCCAAAACTAGAAGTCGGCAAGGCCACATACTATCCAACTATACATGATTGTCTACAAACCTCTAATAGAGTGTACAATTGTATAAAGGACGGTATTGGGCCCCGTCATACCCATATCTACATACAAAAATAACGTACCAAAACTAATAACATCTCCGGATCAAGTGGAGCACACCAACTCTCGCTGATCAAGGATCCTAAAGAGGGGGGTCATCAGCTTGTCTACCTGCACCTGCGGGCATGAAACACGGGCCCCCAGTAATAGGGGCGTCAGTACGAATAATATACTGAGTATGTAAGGCATGTAAATCTGTACATAAAGACATAAATGAAACACGGAGTAAAGAATTCCACATGTAAGTATAAATAAATTTGTGAATCCTGAAACATTTATAATGTCATGCACGTGCGTATAAATGTCGTATCATGCATAGGTATAAGTGTACATAACATCACCAAGCCTCTGAGGGCACCCCATCATATCATCTCGGCCACTATCTGATCAGGTGGTGGTGCGTATATAAGTCGTAACCTTTTCCCGTATCCCATATACATATAATATACACGTATATAACACCATCTGGTCATGGATCAATGTACATGTATAAATGAATGAAATGCATAAGAAATACGTTAACAAGATTTCTCGAAATGTCATAAGATGAATATGCCTTTCGAATAAACTTTATCAACTACATATTTTTATAGATACCCATGAACATAAGATATAATAATAATTCACATGGGGAATAAAGAACATAGGCACCCCTGATGCTTTTATGAATAGAGTCATTTATGAAAGTTGTGCGTTTTCTCGTTTCTTTCGTATCGTATGAATCATGCCAAAAAGAAAGAAGGGATAGCCTTAACATACCTGATCCGGTTCTCTTGACAATCCCTCTAACACACGACAATCGCAACAAAATACGTGATGGCAAGATCGAAGTAGGGAAAAATCCGTATGATATTCTTGAGAAAGGTTAGACTGGGCTTCCTTAGAATTGCAAAATCATGTTGCTATGATGCTAAGAAATCTCGTTTGAATTTTTTTGAAGATCCATTACTTGCAAATTAGATATAAACACCTCTCTTTTTGAATTAGAGAGCTCTTATATCTTAGTGGGCGTAGGCCCCACTTCATGTGGTGACTTAGCCACATAACCCTCTAACTTTGCCACTTTTCTATATGAACTTAAGAGTCACATTGGGATAGTTTACTTCCATGTTTGGGGGGGGGGGGGGTTTAAGCTTTTCCAAAATTTANAAAAAATTATTAATTATCCAATTATCCACATAATTAAGAATTAACTCAAATTACTTAAAATACTACTTACTTTTAACACACTTTATGTACCTTACTATCAGGTCATGTGGTACCTTGTAGTCCATAAATATCGGGTATTATAGTTCAGACCGTATTTTATCCCAAATTGACAACCTTCAACGAAACTCTTTTTTGTTTATTTGTTCACCCTTTAACCTTCACAGCACTTACTTATCGCCTATTATAAATAGCATAAATTCTTATAACCTAAAAAATACTCTCATTCCTCAGTCTACATCGATTAACTTATGACGAAACTTTAACGTACGAAAACGCGAAATGTAACATTCTTCCCCCCTTAGAAACATTCGTTCTCGAACGTTTAACTCCCCAGGACCTATATAAATTTTGGCAGAATCGCCTTTGTAACAGTACTACTATCAACCCTTCCTCTAGAAAACTCAATAATTCAATGCCACATAGGACCACAATCATCAATAACGACAATGGCTTCACACGACCAATGATAATGACTAACACAAGAATCTATACACGTACCTTAAGGTTGTGATGTATCAGTCGGATCCTTCTTTGGAAGAGGAAACAAGTGAGGATATATAGACTTCATGTCTTTTTCGGCTTCCCAAGTCGCTTCTTCTACATTATTATTTCTCCAAAGTACTTTCACCGAAGCTGCGTCTTTTCTCCTCAATCTCCGAACCTGTCTATCTAATATAGCAATGAGAGTTTACCCATATGATAGCTGCTCTATGACCTGGACATCATCAACTGACATGACTCTAGAAGGATCTCCGATACATTTACGAAGCATAGACACATAAATACTGGATGTACAGACTCCAAGTCAGAAGGCAAGTCTAACTCATATGCTACCCAGCCTACCTTGCGCGTGATTTAATATGGTCCAATGTACCAAGGGCTAAGTTTTCCTTTCTTACCGAACCTCATAACGCCTTTCATCGATGATACCTTTAGAAATACCCAATCGTTAACCTGAAACTCCAAGTCTCGTCGTCGATTATCTGCATAAGACTTCTAACTCCGCTAATAGCCTTTCATGTATAAGCTTAATCTTCTCGATTACCTGTTGTACCAACTCTGGTCCTACTAACTTAGTTTACCCAACATCGAACCATCCTATAGGCGACCTACACTTTTGTTTGTAAAGAGCTTCATATGGATTCATTTGAATACTAGAATGATAGTTATTATTATATGCGAACTCAATAAGCAGCAGATGATCATCCCATCTACCCTTAAAGTTTATTACACAAACCCGTAACATATCCTCAAGTATCTGAATAGTACGCTCAACATGTCCGTTTGTCTGGGGATGAAATATCGTACGAAGACTTACCTAAGTTCCCAATCCTTTTCGTAAGGAACTCTAGAAATTAGTTGTAAACTGAGCTCCTCTATCCGAGGTAATAGATATAGGGACACCATCAAGTCGTACTATCCGTTGATACCCAATTTTTTCCTCATATTTTTAATATATATATACACACACACACACATTCAAAATAGTGCATATGCATCATCATTTGATTTATAAGCATACACAAATATTTTTTCATAATTTTTCATATTTCTAAAGACTTTAAACCAATTTATTTATGCATTTTATTATATAAATATCCAATAATTATCCTCTAAATTATTTTTATGATGATTTAATCATCTAAATCTATCATTTATATCAATATGAGGTTTTAAATATTTTTCAGTGCATTTCTTATAAATATATTTACATTTTAAGGCTAAATTGCACATTTTGCAATAATATCCCACATGCATATATAATTACATTATTTATACTAAAATAAACTTTTTATATTTTTATAATGTTGATTAGTTATTTTAAATCATTTTAGTGCACAAATTATATTTTAGTTATTTATTATTTACTTTTATAAATTATTTATTTATTAAACATTGGGTATATAAAATCTAGCCCTAACCTTACCTATTTTCGGACCTAAACTACCCAGTCCCAGCCCAATAACATCTAATCCCAAACCAAATAATCCCCAACCCAACGTGTTGCTAAGTTGCCGCAACGTGTTAGATTACAGCATGTTGACAATGAATCTGGTAAGTTCGTTGAGGTTTTTCAAGAAGTTGTCTATGATAATCTTCCAGGTTATTGCAATGTTTGTAAGCACCAAGGACATGTCGAATCGGCATGTCGTATGCTTAGAAAGAAGAACATAATTGTAGAAGTAGCTGGTGAGGAGAATAATGATCAAAGAAGTATCGAAAAATTAACAGGTGATGCAAGGGATTACTTAAATGCTAAATTGTTACAAAACCAAAAAGCTGAATATGTTCCAGTTGATCGAGCACTAAATAGGGATGTGCATAATTTATCTATAGGACCAGGGACTGCTCAAGAGAATGCCCCTCACGTCGATCCTATTTCATCTAGGACTGGTGTTAGAGGTATGGTTACTAATGACAAGCCAAGTAATGCTATGGCTATAGTTGATGCTCAAAAAGATAGGCAGGTTACTGGGGACCAACTGGAAAATATGGAGGCTGGGCAAGATCGTGAGATGTTGAAAAAACCTGTTCATAGTGATGCTGCAAAACGTGCAGTTGTTGTTCCTGCTGCTATGGTTTTGGAAAGGCTTCATAAGGATGTGAATACAGCTTTACAAACTCTTACTAAGGAGGGTAGGGGTATGGAGGTAGCTTGTGATCGAGTTGCTGGTGAACTAGCTGGTAAATCAGCAGTAGCAGGGGTAGGACATATTGAAGATGCTGTAAAAATTCCAGCTACTATAGTTTCAAACTTGGAGGCAGCCATTGCATTGAATGAAACTGTGAATCGAGCTATATCAAGGGATGTTAATATGGGTAATATTGCACCTATTGTTCCAGTGGAAAAATCAGCAGGTCTTCATAGAGTTGAACATCATAATAAGGAAGCAGAAGCTATTGAAACAGGTGCACTAATTGATACTATTGGTGCACGATCTGATGGTTTGGAAGCTGCTCATGTGAATTTGATTGCCACAATAGCTGCAATATCCCAGCCTCAAAAAGTCAAAGGTCGAGAGTGGACTGTGGTTAATCGATCTCATACATCACCTTGCACAGCAAAATCTGCAGGTAATACAAAGCAGAATGTTGCTGAAACTTCTGCAGATGCACGATGTGTTGAGTCAAAGAAAACCAGGTGCTCAAACACGTTTGAAACTTTGAACATTGAGCAAGAAGATCTTGTGGGCATTTTGCAACAGAAAGAGATAAATGCAAGTTCAAAAAATAGGCAAGAGGGGTCTCAAGGCAGTGCAAAAAACCAGCAGAAGTCTGTTGTTCCAGTAAATGCATCAAAAGACATTGTTCCATTTGTGGATGAGCTAACAGGCAATCAAGCACACAGCTCCAATACACCTACACTGCATTTCTCTAATCCTCACGTAGAAAAGATCATCAAGGACGCCCAAAATGCAATGGCAACGCATACCACTATAGTTAAACAACCAATAGCGACGTTGAACACATCCGTCTTTGAAATTCCTTCACAATCAATGGAGTCATGTGGAGAGTACGGAGGAGAATCTGGGCAGCTGATGATATCCACTGGAAATAACAACAAATTTATACATGAAAATGTGAGGGCGATGTCTATCAAATCTAAATTGTGGGCAGACCAACGCGAGGATGATGATGAAGAGGACTGGGTTGAGGAGTTTGATGGGGACTCGACTGATTTTGATGATCAAGAGTGTGAAGGTGAAGACATGATGTCAGTTGGTTCACCAACACTGCCAAGAAAGGATGTTGCCTCGACTTCAAGCCTCAAAAGCAAGCTAAATTCCAGTGCTCCTGCGTTTGTCCCCAGTAATGATCCAGCAATAGCGCCTATTAAGGATGGACAACAGCAGAAAAATTCAAGAACTTCAGGTGCTGCAGTAACGTTTCCAAATTCAAGGCAGCAACAGGATGGAACAAGCGTGACAGGGGGTACTTTGATGCAAAATACAGTACTACCTAACGTTGGGCAGCAACAGCTTATTCCTGCTGCAATTCCTACAAAGTTTTGGCAGCAGCAAATTGATACAAGAACTCTAGCTACTACTGCTGGTGACAATCAAAATGCAGCAGCAACACCAAATGCTAGGCAGCAACATCTTTGTGCAGGCACACCAATCATTTCTTTGGAGGATCAAATGCTACTGGATGCATTGGAAAGTTCTAATCCCTTATTAAATTCAGGTTACAATTTAAGCACTGGACATACAGTAAGGAGCAGGCACAATATAAAAATTATTAAGCAACATCAAGCAGCCATTACAAAGTCACAAGATGCAAATGCTTTGAGGAAACAAGGTATTGATCAAAGCTTTCCACATACAGTGAACGTGGGAAGGGATGTTTATGAAGATGGAGAGGAAGATGCAATATTGCAACAATGCCGGGCAGAGGCAGCAAAGAAAGGTGATTTATCACCAATGCATAGTGGACAAAGTAAGAAGACCCATACAAGGAAGAAGAGTTCGGACGGGAAGTTGAATGAGGAAGTAAATGTTAGGCGACTTCCAATGAGAGTTGCCAAACAAAAACAGGCTGCCCCAATCACATCTACGAAATCCAACCGTTCAAAAAAGAAGTCATGAATTTTGAAGACATTTTGAAGAGGTTTGATGAAGATGAAAAAGAATTACAAATTGATGAAGTTACAAGTTTTGTTAAGAAGGGACAAGATTTTAATTCCTACTACATTTTATTCTATCACTTTATTAGTATCGTCATTTGTAACATCATCACAGAGTATGTTATAAACTCTGTGATGATCATAGAATATTTGGTACTTTCTAGTTCTTACTTTTTACATGCATGCTAGTAGGTGAGGCTATTTTATGCCTCTATAGGATTAGTAAGGTAAGGTTTAGCCCAATAGCTATTTGCTCATGGCCTATGCCTTTGAGAAAATACCCAAAAGGCTATGAGATTATATGCCCTCGTGAGACTTTGCCGGCAGCTACACCATGATCCTCTACATGAGGCTGCCATATAGGGCATTGTGAGGCGCAGAGGAGTGATTAAATAGCCAAGGCATAGAGGCAAGATTACTGGTGCTATTGTCCCCCTTATTTTGTACTACTCCTATGTGGTTCTTTTTTTGCTTTTATT
>MDKI01236077.1:0-12622 GCA_005239505.1 Nicotiana paniculata
TTTGCATGATATTGCTCTAGATGCTCTTATTAGGAAGTGAACTTGATCCGTCTTGACTAGTTCTTGTGCCATGTGTGTTAGAGTTTGTGTAAATAATTCTTGTTTTTACTCTATCATCAAGAACTTGCCCGGTTGGTCTTTCAATGCTAATGATAATTACGGTTGGTTGGAGAAATGACCTTAGGCATTGTTTGTGTTATTTTAAAAACCTCTTTTGCCTTTGAAGCTTACCATTGCATAAATATTATCACTAGTTACCCAATTTGAGCCTTTAACCTTTTCTTTGGTCACCTCATTACAAACCTTTCCCATTTTGTAAAATAATTCCCTCTTTTGAACCCGTCCCTCCTTGAACATTGAGAATGAGGCTAAAAGCCTAAGTTGGGGGTTTGGTGTCAAGTTGGAAATTTGTAAGGTTGTATATTGAGTGTAGGAACCTACACCTCAAAATGTTCACATGAAATTATTCAAGCTCCAAAAGAAAAAAAATATATATAAAAAAAAGAAGAGAAATACATGTATGTATATAAATATGGAGCCTTGAAGAAAATTAGAGAGGTATTTAAGGTGGTTATATGTTGGTAACTAGGTGCCAATGAGAGCTATGTGGTTGCAACGAGAAAGAAGAATGTGAGTAGTGTTCAAGGAGGGTGTAGTCACTTATATCCCAAATGTTTATCTGAACCTTCCCAAAACCTACATTACAAGCTTAAAAAGTCCTTATGGGATCTCCAACCGAATGTTCTTGAAAAGGCGATGAATTAAAATAAGGGCAAGCCTATGACATGATATTTTGTAACACTTGAAATTCTTTGTGAGAGTGAGTGTATTTGTGAATTTGTCCCTTGGTTTGTTGTTGTAAATATGGTGATTTTGGGACTTTATATCTTGTGAGGGAACATGAATTAGGATGGATTAGTGAAATTGATATATCCGAAAATGAATGAGTTGAGCATATGTAGTAGAACAGTGCTTTTGAGTCACTCATTGAGGCTTATTCTTGTCACTTGATTATTTTGAAACCCCCTTGCACTTCTTGAAGTTGTTTTTAAATGAGGGAGTTATCCGGGTAAGATGCATACTTGAGCCTAATTATTAGTACCAACCAAATCCATAAGTATAATGCTTAGTTGGAGAATGTGATTTGTAAATGATAGCAATACGACTTGTGCTTTAAATGGTAGAACCTCATTGAGTTGTTGGTTTTGATTTGCTTGAGGACAAGCAAAAGCTTTAAGTTGGGGGTGTTGATGAGTGGTGATTTTACCACTCATTTTAGCTCTTTTTCGCTAGATTTTTCATCCATTAATGATAACATGAGGTCGTTTATGGTGTGTATTATTCGAGTTTTAGGGAAATGATGCCATGAAGTGATTCGCATTGAATTGAAGTGGAATTGAGCACAAATTGGTGGAAAAAGCACAGAAGCCTTCAGTGATTCCGCACCTGCAGACTTTTGGTCGCTGGTGCGACATCGCACCTGCGAAGTAGTGTTTTGCACCTGCGCAACTGGCTCACTTATACTGAGGTCGTACCTGCGACAAGGTATCTGCACCTGCGAAACTGCAGATGCGGTAGTTTGGTCCGCATCTGCGGAAAAGAATAATGTCACTCAGAATCGCACCTGCGAGGATTTGTCCGCAGGTGCGGTGAACTGGAATCAGACCCGGACAGATTTGTAAAATCATATTTTCTCAATCCCAAACCCATATATACTCAACCTAGCAAATGTTTTCAGTATCTTTGGCATTCTTTTGGCTTATTTTCAGTAGATACACTAGAGAAGAACAAGTTTTGGAAGCTAGGGTTTGCACACACACTTGGGTTTTGAAGATTTGAAGCTTGTGGTTAAGGATTTCTTACCAATTTACGTTTATTTCTTCATTTCCTTGCTTTGTATTGAATATTTAAGTGTGTATCCAACACTCAATCAATTTTATGAAAATATTCATGTTTAACGTGTGGATTAAATACCTCGTTGTGCTTATGTATTGATTGATTTTTCATCTTTTATTAAGTGAGTTATTGTTTCTTTAATTATTCTTGTTCTTTAATGTTTCCAAAGGGATTAGATAACCCTAGGACTCACCCATTAACTCCAAATTAATTTTGGGAAAGATAATTTGCGGTTGGGAAAGATTAATTAACAAGAACTTGAGGCTTTAACCCTCATTTTATAGATTCTACCTAGGAATAGGATTGAACTACTTGTAGCCATATCCGGGTGTGATTAATCTCTTAATTGGGATAGGAATAATTCAATTAGGAAGTCTTGTTAGTCTTCGGAAGAAGCTAATTAAGAATTATTATCCATGGCTAATTAAAATAAATTCACTCATATTTGTAAAATCGTGAAATACATTGGATCGTTACTTGAGTGTAATTCGACCCCAACCTAGTTGGGTTATTATATTTGACAATCGACAGCTTACACTATTTTAAAGTGTAGTTTGAGCTTATCAAATTTTGGCGCTGTTGCCGGGGAACAATTGGCGTAATTTAGGTTGTTTGAGAAATAATCATAAGTGCTTTGGTCCAAACTTGTCAATATTTGTGTAACTATTTTTCTTACCTTGGTCTATTTTTCTTATTTGTACTTGTTTAGTTTCTTAATTTTGTATATAAAAAAATGGCATCATATAAAGAAAATTGGTCGGATGGTAGTTGTTCATATTTTGATGACCCTTGTCCTTATTGTGGAGGGCTACACTCGTGGCAAAATTGTTTAAATTCTCCCGGGGATGGATTGTGCAAACAATCTCAATTCCATGAGTGGAGTATTTGTGATAGGTGTGGTTGCCAAAATGGTCATTGGTTATGATTGTGATTATTTTTCCGTCCCTTCCCCAAGCCCCCGCTATGATGATTCTACTTTTGTGATGAAAATTTTAGGGATGAGGAAGTGGAGGAAGTGGAGGAAATTGAGCATGGCCGAAGTGGAGAGTTCAAGATCATGTTGGAGTGCTTACTTGAAGAAGGAAATAAAGAGCAAAATGCTTTGGAGGAGCTTTTGGAGAATAGCCTCCAAAATGAATTGGCACTTGAAAGGTTGCACTCACAAATGGATGAAATGATTGAAGCCTTAAGGGTTCAAAAAGCCTTGGAGGTGAGTGATAGCCAAGAACCTTTCTTGGAGGTTGAAGTTGAAAATCCTTCCTTGGCACTTGATCAAAACCAAGAAGAACTCTCAAATGCTCAAAATGAGAGGATGATGCTCATGTTGAAGGCCATTCTTGAAAATGAGGAGAAGCACAACTTTACGCTCGAGGACTTGAAACATGAAGTGACTCAAAATGATGAGCACATCCGCACTTTGGAGGATCAAATGAAAGCATTGATGGAGGCTCATTATTCCTCTCAATTTGAAAGTGTGGAAGGAAGCCAAGAAGAGTCCAATTCCGAGGAAGAAAGTGAGCTTTACTTTGAGGAATAAAGACTTGAACATCCGCCAACCGACCCCATGAGTATTATTGATGCCAAGAAAAATGGGGAAGAGTCAACCGGTGTAAATGAAAATTTGGTTGAAATTGACTCTAATCCGGGGGAAAAAGAGGATGTCAAAATCCGGGAAAAATTGCAAGTTGAAGGTTTGAAGTCGCATTCCAAGCATTTTCAACATTGAAATTATGTGGTGATATGGAAGTTGAACTACATGAATCAATGAAGGATTGCGAGGAGGAAAAACTCATACCATACATTTTAAAATTTGAGGGAACAAGAAAGCAAAATGACATACCTCACATGAAAGCCAAGAAGCGCAAAATGAACAAAATCAATGCTTGGTTCAGTCATCGACTTACCACCCCCATCGCTCGTGATCACAAGCTTGATTCCAAGCTAGGTGCCCAGTTCATATCGTCCAAGTGGCGAGAAAAGTAGTAAAGTTGACTTACATCGTGCCACGACATTAAATGTGGCGCTTGGTGGGAGACAGCCCAATCGTTTTTAAATTTTTTTCATTTTTTATGAAATTTTCTTTTTTAAAATAGCTTAGTATATTATTTTGCATTAATCTGCCAAGTTTTAGATTTTTTGGAGCTAAGTTGCAAATTTTTTGAGAGTCGGAATGTACCAAAACAATGGCTGCCCAGAAATGCCTTGCCGAACCCAGGGAATTCCGCACCTGCGGTCAAGAAATCCGCAGGTGCGCCTTCGTAGAAGCGACTTCCAAAGTTCAGGTGCGGATCATACCGCAGATGCAGTCCAATATCCGCAGAAGCGCCTGTAGTTCCGCAGGTGCGGAATTCATGCAAGTGAAATCCCTAACTCTCATTTCATCAGGTAATTTCCAATTATTTTCACCCAAACCTCAAAATCCCCCATCTCCCAAAAGTCCCAACACACTGCTCGTGAATTTTCCAGTGCACTCACACAAGACTCAGGTATTTTCATTTGATTCTCATCTCCTCATTTCTCTTGTCTTCTCTGCTTTTTTTTTGTTTTCCTCATTTTTTTTCTCAAGCCTTTCATGACCGTCCTTTTTTCC
Organism: Nicotiana paniculata; assembly: GCA_005239505.1. Taxonomy (NCBI): domain Eukaryota; kingdom Viridiplantae; phylum Streptophyta; class Magnoliopsida; order Solanales; family Solanaceae; genus Nicotiana; species Nicotiana paniculata. The sequence goes on from MDKI01236077.1 coordinate 4,487, forward strand.
CCCAAGACCCCTTCTAATTTATGCTAATATTAGGGTGAGGAATTTGGTTAAGAGTACGTTAGTTTGGGCTGTCTTCAATGAAACAAACTAGTGGGGAATCTGAGTACCCAAATCATTTGAAGAAGAAGCAACTTTCAACTGCCTGCAAAGTGTTCGATAAATTGTCCAAAAGAAATTTGTGTGTTAAGTACCTAAAACCTGGCATTAATAGAGTCAGAGGTCCATTTAGTACACAAATTTGGAAGTCTTGAGTACAAATTAGTACTAAAAACCAGGTTTCAAGTGAAAAAGATCGAAAATTTTGCTGGGCAGTTGGACCCTTAGACGTGGTCCGCAGATGCGATCCATGTGCCGCAGATGCGGCTCCGCACCTGCATTGACTTTTTCGTAGGTGAAATTTTTGGGCAGCCTGAACAAAACCGCAGAAGCGATTTAAATTGCGTAGATGCGGGACCGCACCTGCGGTTAATCTTCCGCATGTGCGGAAAATGGACAGTGTGGCAGATTCCAGTAGCTTTGCAATTGGCCCTTCCCACGCCCCCTCTGTGGGATTCAACCCAAAATTTGATAAGCTCAAATTGCACTTTAAAATAGTGTAAGCAGTCGAATCCCACAGAGAACAATATGTAGGCGATTAGGAATGTAAGAAAATTATCACTTATCGTGCAATGCCAAACACGTAGATTTTGGTTGTAAAAATATTTATATCTAAATGGAAAAATATAAACTAACCTAGAAAGCAAGTAAAATGATCAACGGCTACAAGGATGGATGCATCGGGAATTATACTTAAGTAATGATCCAATGTATTTCACGATTTTACAAATATGAGTGAGTTTATGTTAATTAGCCACATATAATAATTCTTAATTAGCTTCTTCCAAAGGCTAACAATACTTCCTAATTGAATTATTCCTAACCCAATTAAGAGATTAAGCACACCCGGATATGGCTTCAAGTAGTTTAATCCTCTTCCTAGGTAGAATCTATAAAATGAGGGTTAAAGCCTCAAGTTCTTGTTAATTAATCTTTTCCAACCCCAAATTATCTTTCCCAAAATTAATTCGGAGTTAATGGGCGAGTCCTAGGGTTAGCTAATCCCTTTGGAAACATTAAAGAACAAGAATAATTAAAGAAACAATAACCCACTTTATAAAATATGAAAAAATCATTCAATACATAAGCACAACAAGGTATTTAATCCACACTTTAAACATGAATATCTCCATAAACAAGATTGAGTGTTTGAAATAAATACTACACACTTAAATATTCAATACAAAGCAAGGAAATGAAGAAATAAACATAAATGGGTAAGAAATCCTTAACCACAAGCTTCAAATCTTCAAAACCCAAGTGTGTGTGAAAACCCTAGCTTCCAAAACTTGTTCTTCTCTAGTTTATCTACTGAAAATATGCCAAAAGATTGCCAAAGATACTGAAAACATCTGCTAGGTCGAGTATATGTGGGTTTGGGATTGGGAAAATGTGATTTTACAAATCTGTCCAGGTCTGATGCCCGTTGACCGCACCTGCGGACAAATCCTCGCAGGCGCGATTCCGAGTGACATTATTCTTTTCCGCAGATGCGGACCAAACTACCGCACTTGCAGTTCTGCAGGTGCAGATACCACGTCGCATGTGCGGCCTCAGTACAATTGAGCCAGCTGCGCAGGTGCGGAACACTACTTCGCAGGTGCGATGTTGCACCAGCGACCAAAAGTCCGCAGGTGCGAAATCGCTGAAGGCTTTTGTGCTTTTCCAACCAATTTGTGCTCAATTCCACTTCAATTCAATGCAAATCACTTCACGGAATCATTTCCCTGAAAGTCGACAATACACACCATAAACGACCTCATGTTATCATTAAAGGATGCAAAATCTAGCGAAAAAGATCTAAAATGAGTGGTAAAATCGCCACTCATTAATGGTCAGTATAAACATAACTTTTGAGCCAATTAAGTACGACCTTAATTTGTCGAAGGCAAATACTACATCGAGCATTTCCTTTCGCGTGACAGTGTAGTTAAGTTGTGCACCGTTGAGCGTCCTGCTTGCACAGTAGATCGGGTGCATAATCTTATCCTTGCGTTGCCCCAAGACTGCTCCTATAGCATAATCACTAGCGTCGCACATGAGCTCGAATGTAAGCTCCAAGTTGGGTGCAACAATGATGGGTGCAGTCACCAATCTCTTCTTCAGCTCCTCAAAGGCCAACTTGCAAGCATTAGAAAACACAAAGGGCTGGTCTTTTCCAAACAGCTTACATAAGGGGTTAGCAATCTTGGAAAAATCCTTAATGAACCGCCTATAGAACCCGGCATGACCAAGGAAACTTCTCACTGCCTTTATCGAAGTGGGTGACGGAAGTTTTTCAATCACATCAACCTTGGCATGGTCGACTTCAATTCCCTTTTTGGACACTCGATGCCCCAACACTATTCCTTCTTGTACCATAAATGGCACTTCTCTCAATGCAACACCAGATTTGTCTCCACAAACATCTTTTGAGCACTCTTCTTAGGTTGTGAAGACAATCTTCGAATGGATCCCCCACCACGGAGAAATAATCCATAAACACCTCCATAATGTCCTTAACCATGTCAATGAAAATGGCTAACATGCACCGGTTGAATGTAGTCGGTGCATTGCAAAGTCCAAAAGGGATTCTCCAAAAGGCAAAGATTCCATACAGACAAGTGAATGACGTTTTCTCTCTATCTTATGGGGCTATTGAGATCTGGTTATACCCCGAATATCTGTCCAAGAAACAGAAGTGGGATCGCCCAGCTAACCTGTCTAACATCTGGTCAATGAAAGGCAAGGGGAAATGGTCTGGTCAATGAAAGGCAAGGGGAAATGGTCCTTCCGGGTGGCTGTGTGTAGTTTCCGATAGTCCATGCAAATCCTCCACCCTTGACTGTATGAGTTGAGATCAACTCGTTCTTCTCATTCTATACGACTGTCATTCCTCCTCTTTTCGGCACAAATTGGACAGGACTAACCCAATTGTTGTTAGAGATGGGGAAGATGATACCCGCATCCAGCCACTTGATCGCTTCCTTATTTACTGCTTCTTTCATATTCGGGTTCAATCGTCGTTGATGTTCTCTGGAAGGTTTGTGCCCCTCTTCTAGAAGAATCTTGTGCATGTGGCTGGGCTAATACCTTTTATGCCTGCCATGGTCCAACCAATGGCAGTCTTACATTTTTGCAATACCTACAATAATTGCTCTACCTGTACAGCTAGCAAACCAAATGATGTAATAACAGGCAAAGTAGAATTGAGACCCAAGAAAGCGTACCTAAGGTGGGCTGGAAGCGGTTTCAAGTCCAGCTATAGTGGTTCCTCTATTGATGGTTTTGCGGGTGGTATCGCTATCTCTTCTAAGCGTATGGGCTCGAACTGAGGTTCCCTTTTCCAGAATGCTTGGCCTTTGAGAGCCATGACTCACTCTCCCAACCCTTCACCGTCCATCTCTTCCAAGTTCGTCAAGAAGGTTCCCAATGGATCCTTGACATTAAGGGTCTCATCCTCTTCTTTTAGTATCACATCCATGGCCTCCGCTAGTGAGCAATTTGAAAATTCACTGGGTCTCCTCATGTATTGTTGAATGTTGAATATTATTTCTTTATTGTTTAACCTCATTTTTAGTTCTCCAGTCTCGCAATCAATCAATGCTCTCCCAGTGGCTAAGAATGGCCTTCCCAGAATGATGGGTATCTTCTCATCTACCTGATAGTCAAGAATAATAAATTCTGCAGGGAATACAAATTTCCCCACTTGCACAAACACATCATCAAGAATTCCTGTCGGTCTTTTAACCGTGCGATCATCCAGTTGCAGCAACATCGAGGTTAGCCTAGCTCTGCCAATGCTCAGTTTTGTATAGATTGCCAAGGGCATTAAGTTTATGTTGGATCCCAAGTCACAGAATGCTTTGGAAAAAGCATAACTCCCAATAGTACATGGGATAGTGAAGCTACCTGGATCAGACACCTTTTGGGCCATAGGTCTTGTCACTACCGCGCTATAGGTCTGTGTCAGAGTTACAATGGACAAGTCCTGGAAGTCAAATTTCAGCGACATCAGGTCCTTCATCATTTTTTCATACCCTGGAATTTCCCTCAAAGCATCCATCAGTGGAATATTCAATTGAATCTGGCGAAGCATTTCCATGAATTTCCTATATTGATCATCTTTCTTTTGTTTTGCCAATCTCTGAGGGAATAGTGCAGGAGTCAATCTCTGTTAACTGCTTGATGTCTTTTCTTTGTTGGAAGCTTCTGGCACAAGAGGTGCTACCTGTTTTGAGACTTGTTCACCTCCTTTTGCCTTACCCTTTTCAACTTGTGTCTGTTCAAATACCACCTCAGTGAGCTCTGCTGATTCATCTGCCTCTAATGTAACTGGAGTGGCTGGCATAATATCTTTTCTAGATTGAGCAACTTCTTGCTCTCTGTCTAAATCTCTTCCATTCCTGAGACTCACTGCCATTAGCTGATTTGGGTTTTTCTCCTTTGGGTTAATATTTGTATCTGCCAACAATGTTCCTTGGGCATGATTGTTTAAGGCCATGGACAACTGTCCCAGTTGAGTTTCAATGCCTTTGATTGCTGAGTCATGTGCTGCTATCTTTTCTTGCATCTTACCATTTGTTCCAAAGAGTTGTTGCAGCATGCCCCTGATTTCTACCATGTTGCCGTCCTGCTGTTGATGAGGTGGTTGGTAGGCCAACTGTTGGTGCTGCTGCTGTTGATAACCCTGTTGCCTTTGATACGACACAACTTGGCCTTGTGGTCGTTCACCTCCAGTTTGTAGCATGTTGGGTCTGTACTGCTGGTTTGGTTCTGGCCCCCATTGTTGCCCTCCTTGCCTCTGACCCCCGAAATTATTGACATAATTCACGTCTTCTATGAAACCCTGGTTGTCATTCTTTCCACTCCACGAGCATACCTAAGACTGATTTATGCAAGGGGTGCACAATCCCCCATTTGTTGTATCAACAATGTGCACTTGCTTTGTACCCATCTCGTCGATATTCTTTGTCAGTATGTTCATCTGAGTCATGAGCATGGCTATGTTCTCTGCATGGAAATTATTTGGGTCAAGAGAAACAGAACGCACTATTGATGTTAGTGCCGTACCTCTAGTCATCCAGCCTGAATTTTGAGGCATCTTATCGAGAAAAATCTTGCACTCTGTGAATGTCTTGCTCAGAAATGCACCCCCAGCTGAGGCATCTACATTGACTTTCAAACTGTCTGCCAAACCCATGTAGAATCTCTGTCCAAGCATCTGGTCTGGAATGCCATGGCGTGGGCACTTCACTAGCATCCCTTTGAACCTCTCCCAGGTTTCTTGCAAGGTCTCAGTAGGTTTCTGCCTGAACTGCAATATCTCATCAATCTGCCTTGCAGTCTTGTTGGGAGGATAAAACTTGTTTAGGAACTGCTCGACTAATTCCTCCCAAGTGGCAATGGAGTTTATTAGGAGCAAATTCAGCCATGTTTGAGCCTCTCCAGTCAAAGAGAATGGAAACAGTAATAGCTTGATGGCTTCTGGAGTCACATTCGGCTGTCTTTGGGTCACACATATTAATAGGAAAATTTTCAGATGTTGTTGTGTATCTTCAATGTATGACCGGGAGAACAGTCCTTTATTCTGCAACAGATGCAGTATGTTGTTGGTGATCTGGAATGTCTCGGCTTGTATCTGGGGTACAACAATGGCGGTGGCCAAGTTGCCAGCAGTTGGTTGTGCCCAATCATAAAGAGCAACTTCTGGCACAAGAGGTGCCACCATTCAATTGTTTGGGTCAACCGGATTATTTCGGGTTTTTGCATCGACGTCATCCACATTGTCCATTTCAATTTTGAGTTAGTGTTTTTGTTGGAACTGTTTGTTCTTCTTGTTGGCTCAATTTAATGCCCTAACTGTTTTCTCGGGGTCTGAGAGTCCTTCGAAAAGTTCACCAGTCCTCGAAGAGCTACGCATACACCCGAGTCACATGAGAGTTCAAACGTGAGAATTTCAATGGATTTTTTTAACACCGTAGAAAATTGATCTAAACTAAAAATCCTAGAAATTCTTCTAAGTTGTAATAAATAACACCGTTAGTTCCCCGACAACGGTGCCAAAATTTGATCACGCCTAACTACGCCTTATAAAAAGGACTAAGCAGTCGCTGCAAATATAATCCGGTTCACAAGTCCGGAGTCGAATCCCACAGGGAACTAACCTATTTACTACAACTTTTAGTGATGCTAATGACAAGCTCAGACAACTTCCGGATGCAAGATTTTTATGAATAAACAATGGAATTTATTTAGCCCATATAAAATAACAATAAAATTAGCAATAATCAAGACAAAAATTGAATTCAAGGGTAGAAGGATCTAGGGCTATTGATTTCCCCAATTGCCGGATTAATTCTTAACTCTTTAGCTATAATCTCGCCGTAATACTCTATGAGAGTTATGAGTTCCGGGTTACCGTAATTATCTCTCGATCAATTACGATAATTTACTAGAAGCATTCTTTCGAACTACTCTAGCTAACAATTTATGTAACTCAGAATTATCCCACCAAAGCTTTGTTATTTCTAAATCCACTTTAAAATTCAAGTAATTAATCTCTTCAATTACCCAAAAGGGATGTTTTTCAAGAACAATCTAACCAAGTGTTCTTTCTCAAGCAACACAAGGAAGCTAGACACGATTATCAAGGGCCCTTTTAATTAACCACAATAGAAAACGTAGTTGAACAATCATAGAACAAACACGACTCGATTATATCAAAATAGAGTTAAAACTTCATCCAACTATTGGTTCCATCAACTCTAGATTAATTGTTTAGCTACTCATATTAATGCAAAACATTGCAATAGTATGATTCATGATTCACAATGATAAGTATAAAGAAGAAGAAAGAAACTCTAAAGAATTACTTTATATCCTCTCCCTTGTTCTTGCCTCCAATTATGTCTAAAAACAAGCCTCCTTTGACTTCTGGCGAGTTCGGGCACTTATAGGTTAAGATTAATTGCTCAGGAAATTACACAAAAGCCCTTGCACTTTGTATCAGTTACCAGCCCGTCCGCGGCCGTGGAGTTAACAGTGGAAGCGACCGCGAACTCTAGCCTCCTCATTGTTTTCCTCCACGATCACTGTGCGCCCAGGTCCGCGGTCGCGGAACTGCCCTTTTGCATTTTTTCTTGTTTTCTTCGCTCTTTTCATCCGGTTATCATTTGATTGGATTTTTATGTTCATAATTGACTCCAAAATGCTCTTTATCTCCCTCCTAGCTCGGAGTGTTTCCTGCAAAGCATAAATTTCTCAATTAGAGCATTTTTTTTTTATCTTTTAACATTCAAACATCAATAAAGTGCGGTTAAATTAGAGTATAAATAGCGTCTACATTACATAATATAGGCTAGTATCACTCATCTACAAGCCTCTAGCGATAGCTGAACTATATCATGGTTGGGACAGGGCCTCGACCTATCCATCAAAGCTGTATATATAAAATGGACTCCAAGGTCTAGACCTATTAACTTAGAGGAAATGGAGCTTACCAACCGAGCTGATGTTTGGCTTAGTCTACTGGGAAGGTCTATCCAGCTGTTTGTAGGACCTGCATGCATGAAATATAGCATCCCCAGCAAAAGGGACGTCAGTAATGTACCGAGTATGTGAGGTAACAAAATAAATAAAGTTAAAACTGAACTGATAATATAATAACTGAAAGTAATTGGGAGTCAAAGATAATCTGAAGATATGTTTACCTGCTGATATTGACTCAACTCTCTCAATATAGTAAGTAAAATAGTTTCCCGACCCTATAAGGCTCGGTACATATAAATGCTCTACCGTAGTAGGCTCGTTCATATGCGCTTGGCCATACTAGGCTCTGTATCTCGGCCATTTTGGGCTCTCTCATAGGCGCTCGGCCACAGTAGGCTCGGTATATAACTTACCATCTGATCTGAGGTTGCCCAATAGGGGCCTGCCCACCGATTATAGCTCGGTGGTGGTGAAAATACTGTTATATTGTATATATACATAGATCCTCTGTGAACACCCAATTTTTGCCCCGCATGGAAATTACTCCTAAAAAATAATCAAAAAAATAGT
>ML336431.1:0-31776 GCA_005239505.1 Nicotiana paniculata
TTCCTATATTACTTGTCGACCACGTACACTTGCGTGTGCATTGGGAAATCAACCAACACACATCCAAACACTCATAAATCTACTCTTCACAGTATACGGAAAAACTTTAGAATCACAAGTTCTAAACAGTCATCAAAACAAGCTCAACAGATATTGAGGCTCGTCAAGCCGACTTCAGTAATTTAGTTATCAAAAAAATCCCTCTGCTACACAACAATGCTACAGGTGTTCCATTAAACTAAGAATTCATCAAAATTTAAAACAAATCGCACCTTAGAGCAACAGAAATCACAATTTGAAGAGATCCGCAAAAATTCAACACGAATTCAAGCATTTTTCATTTGATGAAGATATAATACAAGGAACTTGGAACTGACCTACTTGAAATCCAAGCTCAGCTAACAGAGAAGAGGGGATCATTCAACAACATTCATCAAGCTCTCAGTAGTAGATACAAGAACCAACAACCGACTAAAAGCTAGGATGTGGGAAAGGAGTTCGAACCATTCAACGAAGCAACAACAATTTTAGGAGCTTAATCCACTAAAAATTTCAGAAATCATGTGATAATCTAATGCATTCGAAGTTTTTAAGAACCCAGATTTGAGTCAGAACTTTTAATCTTAGAGAATTTCCCCATCCCCATTTGTGTGCGAGTGAGAGTTTAGTGAGATAGGATTTTTCGTCAAAAAAGGATCTATTTGTTTTCTCCATCTCGGCGGCAACTCAGTTTTCTCGATGAATTCTGGCAGTGCGTCTAGGAGGAGATGATAGCTTCTGTCCTTTTCTGAGTGAAAGTCTGTGTATGAACTTTTCTAATGGAAATGTGAAGATGATGGATTTCGTGTGTGTGTGAGGTGCGGGTGAGAGAGTGAATGGAAAAGAAGAGGGAATGGCAGCTGGTGTTGCTGCGAGTCTTCTCTCGGGTTTTCTCTTTTTGGGAGTGTCCTCGCTGATCCTAGATTAGGGGAGGGGATCTAATAAGGTTTATATTATATAGAGGAGGGGATTAGGGTTGTAATATGGGGAATTTAGTTAGGCCTGGGATTTTGGGCCCTCAAATTAGGCCAATTTGAAACATGGGCAACTTGTTCTTTCAAAAACAGCCACCCTACTACTAATTGAATTTATTTTGCAGAAAGACTAATTAGCACTTTAACTAATTAATTAACTAATTTATTAATGCTAATAAATATTTTTTTGTGATTTTTATATAGATTAATCTATCAATTAAGAGTAATTAATTTCTAAAATTCAAATTAAACCTCAGATGACATGCAATGAAAAATGTGACAATTTTTTATGATTTTTCTATAATATTAAAATACTAAACCTACATGAAATTCAACTAAATAGATAAAAACTCCTAAAATTCATAAAAAATTATTTTTGGATAATTTTTAGGAGTAATTTTCATGCGGACAAAAATTGGGTGTTCACAGTGTCTGAGGTTGCGGTAAGTGGTGTGTTGGTTCGAGAAGAACAAGGTACGCAATTCCCTTTCTATTACATGAGTCGGACCCTAGGAGATGCTAAAAAACAGGTATCCGCGCTTAGAAAAATTAGCTCTTGCGTTAATTAGTGCATCTCGTAAATTGAAACCTTATTTTCAATGCCATTGTGTATGTGTTTTAAATACGTACCCCCTTTGAAACATTTTGCATAAGCCCAAATTATCGGGTCGATTGGCCAAATGGTAAATCAAACTCGGGGGTATGACATCGAGTATCAACCCCGAAGGGCTATCAAGTACCAAATTTTGGCGGACTTCGTGGCTGATTTTACGCCTGCCCTTGTGTCCGGGGTATAGAAAGAACTCTTGTTGAAAGAAGGCACGCCATCTAGGGTGTGGACCCTTTTCACTGACGGTGCCTCGAATGTGAAAGGGTCCGGTCATGGCGTAGTTTTAAGATCATCTACGGGTTCCACAATTAGACAATCTATAAAAACTTCGAAATTGACTAACAATGAGGCCGTTTATGAGGCCAAGATTGCAGGTCTCGAACTGGCCAAAAGCCTGGGAGCAGAGATCATCGAAGCAAAATTCGCGTATCTTCTAGTTGTAAACTAAGTGAACGGAAGCTTCGAGGTTCGAGAAGATTGGATGCAAAGATACTTAGAAAAGATTCAAGTTACGTTGCATCACTTCAAAGAACGAAACCTAATACATGTACCTTGAGAACAAAACAGTGAGGCAGATGCACTCGCAAACTTGGGATCGTCTATCAAAGAGGATGACATACTTCCGGGGATTGTTGTGCAGCTATCCAAATCGGCGATCGAAGAAGGTCATGTTGAAGTCAAATCAATAAGCCTAACATGGGATTGGAGGAACAAGTACATTGACTACTTGAAACATGGGAATCTCCCCACGGATCCAAAGGAATCGAGGGCCTTTCGAGCTAAGGCAGCCCGATTTTCACTCGACGAGAATGGAACACTGTACAGAAGGACCTTCGACGGGCCACTGGTAATAATGCTTGGGACCGGGTGACACCGACTATGTGCTACGAGAAATCCATGAAGGCTCTTGTGGTGACCACTCCGGAGCCGACTCCCTGGTTCAAAAGGTAATCAGAGCAGGTTACTACTGGGATAGTATGGAAAAAGACACCAAGGAATTTGTTCGACAATGTGACAAATGCCAAATATTTGCAGCGAAGATTCATCAACCCGGTGAACAATTGCACTCGGTCATGTCCCCATTTCCATTCATGAATGACGAATAGATATCGTCGGTCCCCTACCAACGGCGCCAGGTAAAGCTAGATTTATCTTATTATGACTGACAACTTCTAGAAATGGGTAGAAGCGCAGGCCTTCGAGAAGATAAGAGAAAAGGAAGTCATCGACTTCATATGGGACAACATCGTCTGCCGATTCGAGATCCCCTCCGAGATCACATGTGACAATGGGAAGCAGTTCATTGGCAGCAAAGTGACGAAGTTTCTCGAGGATCATAAAATCAAAAGAATCCTATCAACGCTCTTGACCACCCAAGCGCGAACAGTCAGGTCGAGTCCATGAACAAAACTATCATTCGAAACCTGAAGAAGAGGTTAGAGAATGCAAAGGGAAAATGGAGAGAAGTGTTGCCAGAAGTACTATAGGCATATCGAACAACTTCGAAGTCAAGCAGAGGGGAGACCCCGTTCTCTTTGGTATATGGGTCCGAGGCATTGATACCGGTCGAGGTCAAAGAACCAAGTGCCAGATTCCAGCACGCCTTCGAGGACTCAAACAACTAGGCAATGAACACCGCCCTCGAGCTGCTAGATGAAAAGCATGAAGTCGCGTTAGTTCGAATGGCCGCTCAAAAAAAAAGGATCGAGAGATACTTCAACAGAAGAACAAAACTCTGATACTTCGGAGTCGGGGATTTAGTACTAAGGAAAGTCACCCTCAACACTCAAAACCCAAACGAAGGGAAGCTAGGACCTAGCTGGGAAGGACCGTACCGCGTCCTCGGAGTAGTAGGCAAAGGATCCTACAAACTTAGCACCATGGAAGGCGAGCAACTGTCAAGAAATTGGAACATATAAATGCTCAAACGCTATTATTGCTAAGGTATATCCTTCCCTTTTCATTTGTATGTTCCACACTAACCTTTCACAGATGTTCGATTGAGAAAAATCGAGCCACCCGTCAATTTGAAGACCTTGGATTTTAAAGCATGTGTTTCACTCTTTTTCACTTAAATCGGGTTTTATCCCAAATGGGTTTTACCGGCAAGGTTTTTAACGAGGCAACACCTATATGCTACCTAAGGAAAACTCAACAAGTACTCAAGGCTTCTTTTCAATAAACCTCGAATACTGGGGGCATTATCCTCGGAGGTTACTCTTTCGAAGAAAGAAAGTTATGCTGAAGAAGGCCTCGATAAATCAATGTTGTAATGGACCAAACGGTCAAACGAACCGTGTCCATGTAGAATAGTAGAGCCCCCGAAAGAAAAAAGCATGTACGCATGTGTCGATCATTCAAATAAGAATTCCTATTCATCAAAATACTTTGTGCCTCAAAAGAATTTTACTATTCTCGCATGAAACGGATCAAGGGACAAATACTCTCGAACACTTGAAGACTATCATCGACAGTCAGCTCGTCGAGTCGTCAAAGCATCAAATCTGTAAGACCTCAATGAGGAAACTTCAACTTCGAGCTCATAAGACCTCACTGAGGAAACTTCAACTTCGAGCTCATAAGACCTCACCGAGGCAGCATCAAATCTGTAAGACCTCAACGAGGCGCGCCCAAATTTACAAGACCTTAAAAAGGCATAACCCCGATATTACAGCCAAGGCTATATATCCAAACTTTTAAGACCCCTAAAAAGGCATACCCTCGATACAGACGCCGAGGTCATCTCACCCGGGGATTAAAGGCTACGGTCATATCAAAAGGCTACAGCCGAATTAACGCGGCTTAGAGACGTCTGACTGCCGCCATAAAATTAAAGGCCTTCAAATACTTTGAAAATATTTCGCCCTCGGCATAAGCAAAGGAGCTTCGATAATATCAGCTCCGAACAGTGAAAAGGCTTCGAAACAATCAGCCTTCAACGAAAAGGCTTCAAAAAATCAGCTTTTGAGAAAACCTCACAAGGTACTCAATTATCGTCACATATCAACTTTATAATCGAGGTTCTTATTTGAGCCATCGAAGGGTCGTACGAACACAAAACAGGCCAAGGCATAACTCAAATTTTAAAAGTCTTTAGCCAAAATAGGGGAAAACTACAGCCATATTAGAGGTCGAATCGACCCAATCTGAAGAGCCTAAGGGCCAATTTGTAAGACCCTAATGAGGAGACACCACACTTGTAAAACCTTAAAAGGGCATAACCCCGATATCGAGGACAAGGCCATAATATCAAACTTATAAGACCCCTAAAAGGGCATACCCTAGATAGGAAGGCCGAGTTGATCTCGCTCGGGGACTAATCATAAGACCTCGATAAGGAAAAATCAAGCTTACAAATCCTCGACGACAAGCATAAGAATTTATTCCAAAAAAGCAGAGGAAAGATGGGAAGCGACGAAAAGCAAAGATTCTTTCATATATAATAAACGTTCACAAAACATATTCACAAAGCTCACGCTTGGAGCCATTACACAAAAGAGAAACAAATAGAGGCCTAATGTACCGTCGAGATCACTTGATCGGATGAAGTCCCTTCAGGAATAGTGCCTCATCGGTTTGGCCCTCAACCTCCTGGTCACAGTGGTTTCCTCCCCCTCGGGGACTTCGCCTTCATCTTCATCATCTTCTGAGCCACTGGCCGAATCATCATCAGAAGTAAGTAGAGCTGCCGCTTCCTCTTCTAAGGCCCTCACTCTTCCGATCTCGGCAGAAAGATCGAAGCCCCCTTCCCTCCCCCCTCCCCCGTGTGTGCTTCCTCGAGAGCCTGCCTTCTAGATCTTAGTAGAGCATGATCAAGGGCTTGAGTTAGCTTGAGCTCAGCCTCTTCATATATCCTCTTGGCTCAAGCATTGGCCACAGCGGCATCTTGCCGATATGAGGATATAAGTGTGTCGGTTTCGGACTTGGCCGTGGACAGTGCAGCAGCCAATTCAGCATGGAGACCCTTATAATTATTGCTTTCTACCCTTACATCTTGAAGTTGACGCTCAGCCGAGGTCATCTTCTCTCGGAGAGCATCCCTCCCAGAGGCCATTTCATCCATGCGCCGCTCGAGCCCGAGGATCTCAATATCCTTGGCTCTAAGCCTCTCCTGCATTAGGACATCTTTCTGCTTAATCTGCAAAAATCAAGTTAAGACATTAAATGCTAATGTTGAACAAACACAAAAATAAACATATGAAGACTGTACTACCTTTTCGTCGAGATTAGCCCGCTCTCGAGACACCGTCTCCAAGCGTGCTCGAAGGCCATGCAATTCCTCCTCCTTTTTGGAAAAAAAAAGCCTAGAACTCCTTCGTCTATGATGAGAGTCTCCTACACTCCTCCTCGTAGTGGGTCAACTCAGCTTGAGACGTAGCGGAGGCCTGATTATAAAGCATTATGGCCTAAAAGCATAAAGGAAAGAAATCAGAAAAATAAGGGTCAAAAACCCAACGCATAGTCGTCAAAAGATTAAATGTTTGCAGAGCTTATCGGCTTCCTCGAAGATGAGCGAGGCATTAGGGTCGGGGATTTCTTCGACAAAGTATCCCTCGAACGCATCCTTCTCCCCAAGGGATGCCCCTGAATCGGGGGTCTTCATATTTCGGGCATCCCTATCTCCCCAGGAGAGAATGTCGGACCCAGCGGAGAATCATCTATATTAACAACCCCGGCTGGATCGATCGAGGTCTCCTCTTGCCTACGGGGAGCTTCAGAACTTGGCTCCCCGAGTCCAGCTGTCGAATGACCCTCAGCTCGGGAAATATTTTATCCATCGATCGGCTCAAGGACTTCGTCTAACCCACCCACGATGATCTCTTCAGCCCGAGGTGGGGCAATATCAATAGTTTTGTGTTTAGAAGCCTTCGGCCCAACAGCCGTCGGCTAAGCAAGCTTCGAAGAAGTCGTGCTTCCTCTTCCCCTAAGCACTAGCAGGCGGTCATCTCTCTCTTCTCCCTTAGCTCGAAGTCCCTCTGCCACTTCTTGAGTTAAGGCCGCTGAATCGACCTTAGACTTGTGGACTTTAGCCTTCTTCGGCTTTGGGGACTCAGTCGATGATTTCCCCTTTCTCTTCTTTTCCCTAATGGGTTTTTGGGTATCTGCTTCCCCGGGCGGGGTTCCCTCATCAAAAAGGCCTTTCCTAGGCCTACACAAGCACAAAATATAAATGCTAAAAGTGAGAATACATTCAAGGGATATCTTCTTCAGGGAATTCAAGTATGGCGGAAGTAAAATCTCACCGTGGTTTTTGGCCTCCCATCGGGTCTTGGCCAGATCGCGCCACACGCGATTAGCATATAGGCAAGTTGAGTCGACCTGACGGACCAAGCCTCAGAGATCGTTGACCACGCCGGGATACCACTCGATAGCTGCTTCATCGAAGGAAGTTAGTTCGAAGAGAAGATGGTCTAAAAGAGAGAGAAAATATTCAATTAACATGTTCACTTACGATTCATGTTCCATTCCTTGGGAAGTGGCATCCTTTCAGCGGGGATCAGGTCCAAGGTCCTAACTTGGACAAAGAGGCTCATCCATCCTCTGTCCTTGTCCTCGTCGATGCTGGAAAAGAGGACCTTCGAAGCCCGACGCTGAAGCTTAATCAGGCCGCCTCGATAAAGTCGGGGGCTGTACATTCTAATCAGATGGTCGTGGGTAAAAGGAATCCCATTGGCCATGTTCAAAAAATACCTAATCATATAAACAATGCGCCAGAATGATGGATAGATTTGGCCGAGTGTCACCCGGTATTGCCTGCAGAAATCAAGGATTACGGGATCTATCGACGGCGACAAAGGGTTCTACTGGACCTAGGGTAAAAATATATGTATACACACTGAGGTAACCGGATTTATGTGTTGTTATGTCTTCCTCACGAGAAAGTATTTCCACTTGTACCGCCTCCCCCCAGCGGCAGTCAGGCCTCACTTTCTCAGTGTTAGTTACTAGGCTGATATATCGGGACATGGCTTCGCACCGCCCTAGTTTCGAGGAAGGTTTGTCGACCTTGAAATTGGAAGACGTTTTGCAAGGTCCTGGGATGCACTCCTCAATGTGAGGAGGCACTACTGCTTTGCTCTTTACGAGCGTGACGGCGAAAAAGTTTCTCCCTTCTGGGGAGCAGTCTTTGTCATTCTTGCTGCAAAAATCCTAGAAGAGGAGGAATAAAATGATCGAAAGATGAACGCGAGAGGGAAGCAAGAGAAAGAGTTGATTAGACCTCTGAAGATATTGTGAAAAGTGAAGGTTCAATAAATGAAGGATTGGGGTATTTGTAGGAGTGAGTTAGGCATATTGAAGAAGGTAAAAGTTCGGCCAACCCCCGTTTTCATACTATGACCTTTCGAGAATCGTGCAGGCATGACTCTTGCACATCATTTCTATCACAGCAATCACTGACTTCACGTGACTGACGTCATGATATGGACATCGAATAGTCGAAGGATTCAAATCATTTCTTATCATTTCATTCTAAGAAACGGGGGGACTATCTGTATACAGACGATATCGGGGACTCCGATATCGAGGTCTCCAAAGAATGCCAAGCCCGACCTCGAGGGGGGGCGAAGTAGAAAATGAAGTTTTACCTCGAGGTGCATGCCTCGAGAAACCATATTGGGGACTCATCTCAGCATACCTCGATGCAGTATGAAAATCGACGACCGTCATGGAAAGGCGGGAAATTCCCAAGGGCCCGTGGTTAGAGCTGACAAGGTCTGCACGAATAGTAAGCTCGTACTGAGTCACTATACAGCTGTACCAGTAGCTTTTCCTTGTCATTATTGGACATGTACTATGTTGGGATTCTCCCCTCCTATATAAAGGGGACCCGTGTCATTTTGTAAAGGAGGATGAATATTGAATACAACAGAACATTCTTTGTTTTTCTTGCTTAAACGTGATCAACAATTACTCTATAGATTTATTGCTCTTTACTTATTGTCTTCATTTATTGTTCTTCATTTATTGCCCATCATTAGCCGTAAAAGGCTATCCCCGAGGCCCCAAATACCATTGTTTCTTCATTGATTGCTCGTTATTAACCGCCCTAGCTAGACCTCGAGGCCCCCTTGTTCCATCCAGCTCGAGGCCCAGCTCTGTGACAACATTGGTTTGCATCTTACTTTTCTAACTCACACTTAGCACTTCCTGTCCAATAACTGGTATTAAGATAAACCACATATTTTTATAACCATAAAATCAAGTATAATTATTAATACCATTTTCAAGGTAAACAAATGGGCCGACAGAATTTTAGGCTATCCGAGTCCAGTCACCTGGATGTATCCAAAAGGCATGCGATATAGCACATGAAAATTTAAGAATCTGGTGGAATTTTTTTTAAGGCCTCAAAAGGCCAAAAACTGAGTAACGGTCATGGCGAAGCGATGACTATTGTTCTTGGATTGTTATTGACGGGCCGCCAAAATTTTAGGCGATTCCAGCCTGATCGCACCGATACATGCATATGACATGGGTTATAGAACACGAAATTCTGGGAGTCGGGCGAAATTCCTTTTTCATGGCCCCAAAAGGTCAAAAAATGAGGAACGTTGATGGTGAAGCAATCACTATGTTCCTTGGATCATTTTTTATGGGCAACCAAAGTTTTAGGTGATTCAGGTCCAGTCGCTCGGATGCATGTCGATGGCGTGGGCAATAGCACATGAAAGTTTGGGAACCGGACGAAATTCCTTTTATGGCCTCAAACTGCCAAAAAATGAGGAACGGTCTAAGCGAATTGATGACTATTATTCCTTGGGTCATTTTTTATTGGCCGGCAGAATTTTCGGCTATTCGGGTCTGGTCGCCCGGATGCATACAAACGGTGTGGTTTATAATACACGAAAATCTGCGTATCGGGCGAAATTCTTTTTTGTGGCCCCAATACGCCAAAAAATGCAAACACCCATGTCGAAGCAATAACTATTATTCCTTGGGTCATTTTTATAGACCGGCAAAATCTTAAGTGTTTAAGGTCGGGTCGCCCGGATGTATGCAGATTGAGTCAGCTATAGCATAAAAAATCTAGGAGTGAGGCAAAATTCATTTTTATGGACCCAAAACGCCAGAAGATGAGGAACGATCATGGCTTAGCAATGACTATTGTTCCTTGAATATCATCACGTGCTAATACACACAAAAAAATGGTTATAATCACAAATTCATATTGCATGACCTCAAAATACCAAAATAAACTCAAAAATCATAGCGAATCTACAAAAATTAGGTATTAGGTCGTTTCCTATGGACCTACAAAATTTCAGACTAATCAGAATTCGTCAAAAAAATTCTTCAAAATAAACATGTATTAATATAGGCAAAAAAAGTGAATATAGTCATAAATTCGTGTTGCATGACCCTAGAATACTAAAAGGCTACGTTAATCATGGAGAATCAATGAATATTGGTTACTAGGCCATTTTTTATGGACCTACGAAATTTCAGGCCAACCAGATTCTGTAATTTTTTTTACAAAATCAGCATGTACTAATACACACGAAAAAGCGGATATAATTATAAATTCATGTTTACATGAGCTCGAAATGCTAGAAAATAAACTCAAAATTCATGGTGAAGAAACGCGTATTGGTTGCTAGGCCGTTTTCAATTGACCTAAAAAAAATTCAAGCCAATTAGAGTCCGTCAAAAGATTCTATGAAATCAGCATTTACTAATACAAAATTATCTTGTTAATCTACATGAACAATGCATATAATCATAAACTCGTATTGCATGACCTCAAAACTCTAGAAAATGAACTCAAAGTCTTTGAGAAGCAATGAGTGTTGGTCGCTAAGCCATTTCAAATGTACCTACAAAATTTCTGGTAAATGAGAATCCTTCAAAAAAATCTACAAAATCAACATGTACTAGTACCCACGAAAAAGTGGTTATAGTTATAAATTTGTGTTATATGACCCCGAAACACCAAAAAGTAAACTTGAAAGTCATGGTGAAGCAATGAGCATTGGTCACTAGGCCGTTTCTAGTGTACCTATAAAATTTTAGGCCAATCAGAGTCCGTGAAAAAAAAGTCTACCAAATCAACATATACATTAACATACGAAAAAATGGATACAATCACATATTTGTATTGCATGAACTCAAAACGACAAATAAATTCGAAATTCATGGCGAAGTTATGAGAATTGATCACTAAGTCGTTTCCTACGGACCTACGAAATTTCAGGCCAATAAAAATCCGTCAAAAAAATTCTACAAAATTTGTATATACTAATACGCACGAAAAGTGGATATAATCATAACTCATGTTGCATGACCATGAAACCCCAGAAAATGAACTCGAAAGTAATGGTGAAGAAATGAGTATCGGTGAATAGACCACTTCCATGGACCTACAAAATTTTAGGCCAGTCAAAGTCCGTTGAAAAAATTCTACAAATAGTATGTACTATATATACTCCATCCCGTCCATATTAATTGATTTTTTGGCTATTTTCACACATATTAAGGAATCACATTTTAGAACTAATTAACAATAAAAATTGACTATATTAACCTTAATTTATTCATTTGAAATACAACAAATACTCTTAGGCTCTTTACTCCATGGGAAACTTTGAAAAAAAGAAGTTAATTTCTCCTTGATATCTGATAAATTAATATGTGAACCACAACAAAGGCCAAACAATCAATTAAAGTGAATGCATGTCATTCATTAATGGATACCCTTAAATGCTAGTAATTTATTCCTATTATATCGTGAAACCCTATTGTAGACACTGAAATTTTAACAAATCAAGATAAATCCTAAATACAAGACGACTCCTGAAATATTAGGGGTCTATTAGAGTTACTTGGTGGCTACTACACACAAACCCTAATCCATGCCTATAAATAAGGCTACATATGTCCTTCAAAGACGATCTCAGCAATTCCATGAACTCTCGAAATATGCACGACGAGATCAAATAAGATATCTCTGAAATGCCATGAAGCTCTTGGAATATTCATTAAGAGACTAAAGACATGTCAAATATGTCTTGCTCAAAGTCCTACGGCCGAGAAATACGCTGCTAAGGCCCTCGAATCATGGAGATAATCAGGAGAAGAGAATCAAGGGAACAAACAGACATGTACCCACATCATGTTATCAATAAAATTATGTTTCTTCATATTTATATTATGGTTACAATTTATTTTTGTTTCACATATAATTTGTTGCAAACAAATTGGCACGCCCAGTGGGACCAGTTCCGCCCTTCATCTCTTCCTCATGCAAATCAAAAACTTCAAGTTTAAAGATTATCTGTTATGATGATCGGGTACTTCAAGTCTCATCTTCAAGTTTAAGCAAGCCTACACCTCGACAAACCTTGAAGTAAGGGGTATCTGTAGACACTGAAATTTTAACAGATCAAGATAAATGCTAAATTCAAGACGACTCCTGAAATATTAGGGGTCTATTAGGATTACTTGGTGGCTACTCCACACAAACCCTAATTCATGCCTATAAATAATGTTGTGTATGTCCTTCAAACACGATCTCAGCAATTCCATAAACTCTCAGAATATGCACGAAGAGATCAAATAAGAGATCTCTGAAATTCCACGAAACTCTTGGAATATTCATTAAGAGACTAAAGACATGTCAAATATGTCTTGTTCAAAGTCCTACGTTCGAGAAATACGCCGCTAAGGCCCTCGAATCATGGAGATAATCAGGAGAGAAGAAACAAGGGAACAAACAGAATTGTACCCGCATCATTTTATCAATAAAATTATGTTTCTTCATATTTATATGATGGTTGCAACTTATTTTTGTATCACATATAATTTGTTGCAAATAAATTGGCACGCCCAATGGGACCAGTTCCGCCCTTCATCTCTTCCTCCTACAAATCAAAAACTTCAAGTTTAAAGATTATAT
Organism: Nicotiana paniculata; assembly: GCA_005239505.1. NCBI lineage: Eukaryota > Viridiplantae > Streptophyta > Magnoliopsida > Solanales > Solanaceae > Nicotiana > Nicotiana paniculata. The sequence continues at coordinate 12,518 of ML336431.1, forward strand.
GTTGTGATGATCCGGTACTTCAAGTATCGTCTTCAAGTTTCAGCAAGCCTACAACTCGACAAACCTTGAAGTAGGGGGCGTCTCTAGACACTGAAATTTTAACAGATCAAGATAAATCATAAATTCAAGACAACTCCTGAAATATTAGGGGTCTATTAGGGTTACTTGGTGGTTACTCCACACAAACCCTAATTCATGCTTATAAATAAGGCTACATATGTCCTTCAAAAACGATCTCAGCAATTTCATAAACTCTCGGAATATGCACGAAGAGATCTCTTAAATTCCATGAAACTCTTGAAATATTCACTAAGAGATAAAGACATGTCAAATGTGTCTTGCTCAAAGTCCTACGTTAGAGAAATACGCTGCTAAGACCCTCGAATCATGGAGATAATCAGGAGAGAAGAATCAAGGGAACAAACAGAATTATACCCGCATTATTTTATCAATAAAATTATGTTTCTTCATATTTATATTGTGGTTGCAATTTATTTTTGTATCACATATAATTTGTTGCAAACACCTATATTGCTTATTTCTTAAGTACAAATAGATAACTTATTCAATTAGTTTAATGATCCACTTGATTAGGTCTACTCTCCTAATTCTCCTGTCTGATTTAGCCTCCCAAGAAAAGGGGTTAAACTCTAATTTAGTACCTCTTTGGTCTATATTATCTGCATATTTTGGTTTGTAAGAGGTTCAACTCAAACTTGTAACTATCTTCCATCCATATTATCAGTCTTCTAAAATTTTTGCGTATTTTCTATGAAATAAGATATCACTCAGGCATTTGGAGAGCTAAACCATCTCTTGGTGTGAAGTACACAAATGGCCTTTAAAGTTTAAAGTGGCTGGTCTTTAATTTTTCTCCGACAATATTTTTAACTTTTGCCGTTAAACTTCTGACCATGGACAAGTGAGATCAAAAGTTACCATCTCAAAAGATGTCTTATTTCTACAATATTTTGCATCTCTTGTCTCATTGGAGAATTTTCACAAACACCAACAAAACAAAACAGCATTACTTAGAAAAGCAGTTTTAACTCGTGCCCATACACCTACCCCACAAAGGATCACATGATAGACTAAGCTGTCACTATCGCTATTGAAAACCCGTCAAATGTAAGCAGCAAACATGGACCACAATTTGAAAAAAATAGGTTAGGTAGCAAACAACCCCACATGTAGAAAGGTACAAAGATCCATTTCACATACCAACAGTTTTTTCCTAGGGACCAATTTTCAGGTTTACTGCAGCTATACAAAACTAACCGTTGGCATAACACAAAGATACAATATTGATTCACTAAACCAACAACAAAAATTGGCTATAAGAGACCATTCAATGTCACAACGCCAATATTGTTTGTTATTAAACCAATCCGCGGCCATACATCAGACAGAAAAAACAGAAAGAAAGCCTTACACACTATGTCCATTAAAACAGACACTTTTGTAATTCGTTACTGCCATCTCGTTTTCAAAAGGGAAATCAAAAAAAGGGACAGAAACCAAAAAACTTGTTCTAGTACTTGTAGTCCTTGACATGAAGGCTCTCGGAAGCACCTTCACTCAAGTTCGTAGCACCAGCATACTTTCCGAGTGTAGCCTCGGAGTTGGCCTTGCATCTGGTAAGGAATGCAGCTTGTGCCTTCTGTACATTCTCCTCCTTTCCGGCCCAAGCCTTGAGGGTGCTCTGCTGAAGAGCACGTCCAAAGGAGAACGAAAGCGACCATGGCTTCTTGGTCTGCAGCTTGTTCATGGCGTTGAGGTTGACGGTGGCCTCCTCTTCACTTTGACCACCAGACAAGAACACAACAGCGGGAACAGCAGCTGGCATTGTGCGCTGCAAGGCACGGATGGTGTACTCAGCAATCACCTCCGGTGCAACCTTTGCAGCTTCAGAACCAGGAGTGACCATGTTAGGCTTCAACAAGGTACCCTCGAGGAGTACATGGTGGTCATTGAGAGCCTTGTAGCAAGCAGCAAGAACACGCTCGGTAACATCAGCACACTTGTTAATGTCATGGGATCCATCAACAAGGATCTCGGGCTCAACAATGGGTACAAGACCATTTTGTTGGCAGATAATGGCATATCTTGCAAGGCCATTGGCATTCTCATTAATCGAGAGCTGAGAAGGCTCATTGGCACCGATCTTGAGCACGGCACGCCATTTGGCAAACCTAGCACCAGCCTCGTAGTACTTTTGGCATCGCTCTGCAAGGCCGTCAAGACCTTGAGTAGTGGTCTCACCATTGGTTCCTGGGAGCTCAACGGTACCCTTGTCAACCTTTATTCCGGGGAGAACTCCACCCTCCTTCAAGACATCGACAAAAGGCTTGCCTGCCAATACCAGAACGTTAGCATACCGCAATCTAAGACTGTTTAATGCACTTAACAATCAGGTAAATTGGAGATCAGTGCTAACAACAAATTAAATACTAGTACAAAGCATACCAGAAGCGGTCTTCTGGTAAAGTGTTTCCTCGAACAAGATAACACCGCTGAGGTACTGAACAGCACCAGGGGTGGTGAAGAGCAACTCACGGAGAGCCCTCCTGTTTGATTCGACATTCTCAACGTTGATGCTTGAGAAACGCTTGCCAATTGTGCCAGTGGATTCATCAGCAGCAAGGATACCCTTTCCAGGGGTTCCAATGTATGCAGCATTAGCAATAAGCTCATCTGCAGATTATTCACCATTTCATTACCTCTAACCAACTACTATAACATAAGCAATAACACCCAAATTGAATTAAACTATATATTAAGACAAGATATAATTAACAGCGTAAGCATTCAGATTCTACGCCTAACAAGCAAAAGTTAGATCTGGAAACTATTAAAACATTAAATCTAGGCATGTTACAGAGAAATTTTAGATGCCCTAAATCAAACTGAAATAAAAACAGGCTACAACTGATTAGAACAAGCGAAATCAGATCCAGTCCGTAAACCATTTGACAAAAAGAAACATGCAACAGAGTAACAGAATTAAAACATTATTTGACAAATAGATAATTAATGATTAAGCAATATAAACGAGGCAAATGAGAACGAAACTGGAAACAAACATAAATATAAAGATCTAGTAGTCCATTCACACAGATCAAGTGTTCAAGTGGGACCATGAAATTGAGAAAACAACATAAAGATGTACGCTTTAGCATCCAACAAACAAGATCTGAACAAAATTTAATCTAAAGTCAAGATCTAAAATTCCAGATCAATAAAACACAAGATCTAACAAATTAAAATTTTAAAAAAAAAAGTGGGATCGATACAAGCAAGATTCAAATAAAACAACCATAGGCAAAAATGTTAAAAATGAGAATAGTTACCGGCGTATTTGCCCTTGTAGCAAGACATGATAAAATGCTTAGAAAAGACTAGAGAAACAAAAGTAAGAGAGAAAGAGGAGATACAATGAGAAAAAGAGAGTGAGGGGTTAGGTTTTTATAATACGGCCAAATGGTTGGTGGGTTGTTACTTGTTTGGGTTTCGGGGGGTGGAGGGGGGGTGATATCATCGATGTTATCGCTACGTCGCGACCCCTTCTGCACGCAACAGCGGTTTTTGCCATTTTGACAGTTTTACCCTCAAAACTTCCTTCTCGAACTTCTCATTTTTCTAAATTACGTGTTTAAAATATTTATAAAAGTAAATTTCTTACAAGAAATAATGGGAGTAATAATTTATAAAAGTTATTAATTATAATAATAATAGCATATTCAGTATAATTTTATAAGTGAAATCTAGGGAGAGTAATGTATTGACATATCTTATCCTACTTTAGGAAGCTAGAGAAAATGATCCTAATAAACCATCGGCTCAAGAAAAGTATAGTCATAATTTTTTTTTTAAGAAATACGAAAGTGTAGATGCCACAAAAAGGGGTGTGTTAGCTATCAAGAAAGTTTGTCTATATATGAGTGAAATATTAATAAATTTAAATTTAGTATTCTTAAATATGATATAATATTTGTGTGACTATATTACTTTTTGTAATTTATTATCTTAAATATGTAGCATTTGTGGAGTTATAAGAACTTATCATTAATAATAAAGTGTTAAATTTATACTTATTTTTAAATATATAGATGTCTTATTCCTTTTTGAATAATACCTTATTATTGTCACGTAAATTGAAATTGATAGTACACTATATTTATCTTAAATATTTTTCTCTTAGTCCATTTAGTTACTTCTTATCAACTCTCCGATAAATAAAATGATAATAACAACAAGGGGGTTTTATTATTTTGCATCATAAACAATAAGTTTATTATATTATGGGGCAGGATTTAATTTTTCGTCTAATTTTCACATGCATCAAAAAGGCTTAATTGTATAACAAAATCAATCTTAACTTTTAACCATCTAAATTAAATATACAAAAGTTTGAGCTCAAAAATTGTACGAGTAATGTATTGGTCAAAATCCGATCAGGTTCAGCGAATGCAAGTGAACGAGTTATGGCCGAAGTCGAGCAGAGTCCGATAGCGAGAAGTCGCTTTACGAAAGATCGAGGTCGTGGTCGAGTAGAGAAAGGCATTAGTAAGGGCTGAGATAGTCCTAGAAAGATAGAAAAAAATATTCTATTGAATATTCCGTTGATTGTACTTTTAGGGTTTCCTAAGAATATCTCTTATAAATAGTAAGAGATAGGGAACAAAAAGGGGATTCGTTTTTCCTTCTAATAAGAACAACTTGTAAAAGGTTGACTATAAAAAATATAGACAAAAGCTTGTCTTGTCGTTCATGTTTGGTTGTCATTGTTTATTCTACTTTTCTATACCACCACCACCAACAACAACAATAACAACTACCCAGTAAAGTCCCACAAAGTTGGGTGTGGGACGGGTAATCTGTACACAGACCTTACCCCCACCCCGAAAGGGCAGAGAGGTTGTTTCCAATAGACCCTCGGCTCAGGAGCACGGAAATAAACACGAAAAGACAATACATTAGTAACTCCAATAGAAAGTAATAGCATAAACATAAAAACATGAAAGTAATAGCATAAACATAAAAGCCATCAGCTAAGTGACAAGCAATACTAGTAGCCAGTATCTAAGGAAAGAGAACGCTCAACATAGACCGCAAGCCCTCTAAGGTCAATCCTATCCAAACCCGCCCCACCCCGGGACTGAAGAATGAAAATCTCTACTACCCCTTATCCTACAACCCTGATACTTGACCTCCATACCTTCCTAACAAGAGTCATGTCCTCGAAAATATGTAGTCTCGCCATGTCCTGCCTAATCACCTCTCCCCAATACTTCTTCGGTCGCGCTCTACCTCTCCTCAAACCCACCACCGCTAACCGATCACACCTCCTCACCGGGGCATCAAGGCTCCTTCTTCGCACGTGACCGAATTATCTTAGCCTCGCTTCCCATATCTTATCGTCCACCGGCTCCACGCCCACCTTCTCCTGAATATCTACATTCCTAATCATATCTATCATAATGTGCCCACACATCCACCTAAGCATTCTCATCTCTGCTACCTTCATCCTCTGAATATGGGAGTTCTTAACCGGCCAACACTCTGCCCCGTACAACATGGTCGGTCTAACCACAGCTCTATAAAATTTTTCTTTAAGTTTCGGTGGCACTTTCTTGTCACAGAATACTCCAGATGCAAGCCTCCACTTCGTCCAGTCCGCCCCTATACGGCTGGTGACATCCTCGCCGATCTCCCCGTCCCCTGAATTACCGACCCAAGGTACTTAAAGTTATCTCTCTTGGGGATGACCTGAGATCCAAGCCTCACGTCCCCACCTACCTCACTCGCCTCAGCGCTAAACTTGCACTCCAGATACTCTGTCTTAGACCTGCTCAATTTGAAACCCTTAGACTCGAGGGTTTGTTTCCAGACCTCCAGCTTCTCGTTAACATTGACCCTCGTCTCATCAATCAGAACTATGTCATCAGCGAATAACATACACCATGGAACATCCCATTGGATGTGGTGTGTCAGTGCATCCATCACTAAGGCAAATAGGAATGGGCTAAGCGCAGAGCCTTGATGTAACCCCATAACAACCGGGAAATTCTCTGAGTCGCCTCCCACAGCCCTAAAGTTAGTCTTATCTCCATAATACATGTCCTTGATCGCTCTTATGTAGGCTACCAGCACGCCCTTAGCCTCAAGACTTCTCCAGAGCACCTCCCTAGGGACCTTGTCATACGCTTTCTCCAAGTCAATAAACACCATATGTAGGTACTTCTTCTTATCTCTGAATTGTTCTACCAACCTCCTAATAAGGTGGATAGCTTTCGTGGTGGATCGACCCGGCATGAACCCAAACTGGTTGTCGGATATCGACGCCGTCTTCCTCACCCTTGCCTCAACCACCCTCTCCTAGACTTTCATAGTATGGCTTAGTAACTTGATGCCTCTATAGTTGTTACAACACTGGATATCACCTTTGTTCTTGTACAACGGCACCACTGTACTCCATCTCCACTCCTCCGGCATCTTCTTCGTCCTAAAAATAACATTGAACAACCCCGTCAACCACTCCAGGCATGCTCTACCCACACACTTCCAAAACTTCACCGGAATTTCGTCCGGACCGGTCGCTCTACCCCTCCTCATCTTACGCAAAGCCCCCACAACCTCTTCCACCCTAAAGCGCCTGCAAAACCCAAAGTTTCGGAGACTCTCTGACTGCCCTAAGGCCCCTAGCTCTATTTCTCGATCCCCCTCCTCGTTGAGAAGACGTCGGAAGTACGCCATCTCTGCTTAATCTGAGACTCCCCCATCAATACCCGACCATCCTCGTCCTTGATGCACCTCACCTGGTCTAGATCCCGGTCCTTCCTCTCCCTCGCTTTAGCCAGCCGAAATAACTTCCTGTCCCCGCCTTTCTCCCTCAATTCCTTGTACATACGACCAAATGTCGCATTCTTGGCCTCCGTGACCGCTAGTTTCGCTCCTTCCTCGCCACCTTGTACCTCTCTCTGTTCTCTCTCCTCTCCTCCTCACTAGTGCTCCCATCCAACTTTGCATACGCTACCTTCTTCGCCTCCACTTTACCTTGGACTACATCATTCCACTACCAATCGCCTTGATGCCTGCCAGAATAACCCTTTGATACCCCTAGCACCTCCCTTGCAGCCTCCCTGACAAAGTTCGTCGTCGCTGACCACATAGAGCTCGCGTCCCCATTACTCCTCCAGGCTCCCATAGCGGATAACCTCCTCTCTAACTCCTGGGCATTATCCTTAGTCAAAGCTCCACATCTAATCCTCGGACGGCCTCGGACAAACCTCCTCTTCCTCTTTACCAAAATACCGACGTCCATCACTAAAAGCCTATGTTGAGTCGCTAGGGACTCCCCCGGGACAACCTTGCAATCCTTGCACACCCCTCTATCACACCTTCTTAGGAGCAGGTAATCAATCTGAGTCTTCACCGCCGCACTTTGGAAAGTAACCAGATGCTCTTTCCTCTTCGGGAAAGTCGAGTTCGCAATCACCAGCTCGAAAGCCCTAGCGAAATCTAATAGCGAGGTACCTCCTCCGTTACTGTCCCCAAGGCCGAAGCCACCGTGCACCTCGCCATAGCTACAAACGGCCGACCCAATATGGCCATTAAAATCCCCTCCGATAAATAATTTTTCAGAAGAAGGGAAACTACACACAATCTCGTCCAAACTCTCCCAGAAGCGCCTTTTAACCTCCTCATCCAAGATTTAAAAACCCTTTATTCATCTTCATAGTTTATTGTCTCACGTTGCTGTCAGAAGAAGGAATCATCCACATCATTTAGTATTTGGGTGATAAATTCCTTCTATTTACATTTATTGCCCTCTGTCACATTTATTGCATACAACTACTCTCATATTTATTGACAATCATTGAGCATATACTTGATATTTAGCAATTTCGAACTCAGTATCATATCACCAACATCCTTTAATTTCAGATTTAGGATTTATTATGCTTAACTAGGATTTGCCCATTATTACTTTACATAATTAGTTTAACACTTTTTGGTCAAACAAGTAACATTTATAGAAGAATGAATATCTTCCGTATTCATTTAACACATGATATGAGATAATTAAAACAAAAACCAGTCACTGAATCAGTCAATTTATTAGTTTTAAACTTGATTTTCGCTGTATTATGTTATAATGTCGCTTAAGAGAAAAAAATTGATTACTACATATTACTATAATTTTCTTATTTAGAATATCATGTTTTAAGTTTGTTTAGAAAAAAATATTCAAAGTAAAAGATGCATTGTTTGGTATCACTTTTTTCCAAGAAAAGACAAAGTAAGTACTCCAATTAATAGTAATTAATGATAAACTTAAGGGGTAATACCTAGATTATTACACAAATTGCAGGATTAAGCGAGAAAGGGGGAGGTCAAAACAATGGGTAAGAAAAGGAGGGCCAGATCACGAGACAAATGGCTAGTGTTTTTGAATGAAAAACTGAAAAGTGAAAACAGCTTTAAGCCCACAAAAATCTTGTGAGGAGGGAAGCAACTTTTGGCACAAGATTAGTACTTTAATTAGTAGTCTAAGATTTGTGGATTTGATGGTAAGTAGAAACCAAGAGCTACACCTAAAACTGCGGGTTAGATTACTTTAGGACTAAGTGGGCGTTTGGACATAAGAATTGTAAAATTCCCAACAAAAAAAAATGAAATAAATTTTGAAGTAAAAATGGTATTTAAAAATCAGAGTTGTATTTGGACATGAATATAATTTTTGGTTATTTTCAAGTTTTATGAGTAATCTAAGTGAAAATTTTGAAAAATAGTTTTTTGTAGTTTTTAAAATTTTTTAAAAATTCCAAAATTTATCTTCAAGTGAAAATTTAAAATCTTATGGTCAAACACTAATTTAAAAAAAAAAAAGAGTAAAAATTGTTCGAAAAAAAAGTATGTCCAAACGGGCTTAAGTCATTACAAATCTTACATTGATCAAGGCAAAGATTGTCGGAAGAGTTTAGCATTTACATAGATAATGTCAAAGAATTCTATATCATAAGTATTTTCTAGATCACATTTTATCTGTCGCTTTAGCACAAAAAAATTAAACTAAAATAATTATCACTTTAAGAATTCAAGACTAGTTCCATTTTTAATGTTTAATGGTAGAGCCTTTGTGGATTAGGTCTAAAGTTAACTAGTCAGAAGAGGTGCGTCCACAAGAATAAAGTGAGGCAATAATACAAAACTTTGAATTTTCTAGTTGCAATATTAATTAGGAAAAACAATTACTAACCTACTTGAAAGGGCAAGAATACAGCCCCTCATGCCTCAGTCCTCACCAACCAAAACAAACAGATAAAAAAATAAATTAAAAATTAGAACAAGGAAAAGACCGTTAGGAGAGGGGGGACCAAAGCATGATACACACAAGAAAAAGGATTCCATTTAAAGAAAATTATAATTATTGAGACTTGGGAGGTGCTTTACTAACAAAAATCATTCGATCCGAATATTTACACCAAACAAATAAATTCAAGTACTGATATTGCATATGAAATTTTATCAATTAAACATAATTAGGTGAAATTTATTCCTTCATTAAATTTGTATCTCGTACAGTTAAATTATTTGAGTTAGTATAAACCAGTGTTTTAAAAGGTGTTCGGGGCGAGCCCTGGGACGAGGCGCACCAAAAATGCTTCGAGAAGATGATGTAGGGTGAAAGTCTCAAAAGGCGTACGCCCAACAATTTGGAAATTACGCCCGAATATTCGAGGTATACATTTTTCAAACTTTAGGACACGATATCCTAAAGTTTGAGTCTTGAGGTTCAATCTTCAGGACACTGTCCCGAGTCCACCTAGGAGTATAAACATCCAATGCAGGTAATTATTCTTTTATGCTTTTCCATTATATATTCACGGCGGCAAAATGATATATTTAATTTAGCAATGAAAAAGCATAGAATATGTTGGATCTTAACAACTTGATGCCTAGTCATTGTCCATGTTTCTGCATATGGGGGGTTGGCTACTCACTTGATTTGTTTTGAAAAATTATTGAAGAGTAACAAAGTCAGAAGATGCAAAACATAATAATAAATGATAAGTCCAATAGCTGATTGATAAGCGAATTTTAATAAGAAAATGAACAAGCGTGAATAGTGACAAGTGACAACATACAGCTTGTTATTTGATAGAAGTTTCCTTACACCTTGTTCGATGGACAAGATTCACAACGATTGAATTTAATAACGTTTACAACCGTGAAGCATTGCCATGAGCTATTGACACAGAGCAACTCGATGTACTAAGCTCCTGTTATACGCGGGGTCCGTGAAGAGTCGAATCATAAAGGTTCATTGTATCATGGGCGAAGCTACTTGTAATGGAGGATGGTCAATTGACCACCCTTCGTCGGAAAATTACACTGTGTATATAGGTAAAATATTAGATTTTAAAGGTATATAACATATATTGAACACCCTTTCTTGGAGAATTTTTTTCACTTATTTCAAGTTTGAATACTCTTTAATAAATTTTTGGCTTCGCTACTGTATTGTACGCAATCTTGTCCTGCATTTTTGCCTGAGCTAATGACAGAGCCGGATACAAAATCTTAATTTGATAAGAGTATAAATTGAGTCACAGAAAGTACTATCAAATAAACATAACAAAAATTCGCACAAAATAGAAACATCTCAAAAAGAGAACTGAGGAATTAAACTACCGCAATCCGCAGAAAGGAAACATGTTTTCTCATTTACATATTTTTTAGTTCTAATTAGGTTGTACATGGATTGGGTTGGTTCGATTTTATCAAAATCAAACCAAATCAATTATATCGGTTTGGATTGGTTCGATTTTATCGGCTTTGTTGGGTTTTTCGGGTTTTTTATTACTTAAATATTATTTTTATCTTACTTTGTTAAATTTTTTATAAGTAAATATATGTTTAGTGAAAATATAAAAAATTGACAAATATATTATCTATTAAAATATTCTTATTGGAGAATTTTCTTTGTAACACATACTAGTTATTTTTGTCATGTGACAATAATATTTTGTTGATGCACACTTTCAAGGTTAATCAAATTTAGTAATTAAATATAAAAATTAATATGAATACCTAAATAATAATAATCAATTCACATTCGAAAAAAATATAAGAATTAATAGATCTTAACATATGATATGACTATGGAAGAACAAAGAAATTGACGCATTTCAGCGACACTTGACGAGAAAGTGATCATACAACCTATTATTTAAGGTTAATAAATATGGAGCACTTCATATACTATATTATATCTCGCAAGCGAATCAAAATATTTCTAGACATTTTTTTAAGGAAAATTCTATATAAAATCTTAAAAGTATATATAAAAATTATATATTTATCTGTCGGTTTGGTTCGAGTTTTTTACTCAATACCAAACCTAATCGAATTTTTTAATCGGCTTGATTTGACTTTTCAATTTGGTGCGATTTTCCAGTTCAATTTATACACCCCTAGTTCTAATAATGCTCTCTTTAATAATTATTCAAAGGGAACTCTTCTATTTCCATTTATGTCCCGGCAAATTGAGTACTCCTTCCGGTTTATAATAAGTGATCAATTTTCTTTGGACACGCCTATTAAGGAAATATAAAATTCTAGACAAAAATAGTCAGTATGACTAAATAACTCTTAATTAAATATTGCAGCATAGTTAATGTGAGGAGTAAAAGACTTTTTAAAGATATGTATATAAATATAATTTTGAAAAAATAAATTAAATTTTTTCTTGATTATGTAAATAGACACTTATCTTGAACCAAAATATAAAAGTAAATTAGATCATTTATTATGGAACGAAGAGAGTATCATTCGCTTGAGATCTTGTTTAGGTGCCACTGGCTTTGAACTCAACACGTGAAAGCATAGGTTTTAGCACTAGATTCAGATCTCTCTCCCTTTTTTTCTCTTTTTGTTTAGTTTCATCCTTAGAGTTTGAATTAATATGAATTTAGGTTTTCACGTCATACTGCTTTTCTATAACGACATAATGTAGTCATTTGATGAATCAGTTAATCACACAGAATTATAGTTTCACTTCAATGGTATATTCGACTAACTAACTTTACTTTCCAGTGAAGACCTTTAAACCCTCAATAGTCAATTCCTTCACTTCCCTTCATATTTTCCAGTTGCAAAATCTGAAATTTTGCATTAGAGATGTCTTAGATTTAATTTATTTGTATAAAAAGTACTATCTCTAATTGAGTATGAAATTGAAAAAAATAGTAGAAATTTGTTTGGAACTTGTGATTTTAAGTAAACCATAACATTTGAGTGACTATAAAAGTTTTGAAATTAGTGGCGGTAAACATGCCATAAAATATTTATTGGGCTATAAAAACTCTTCAATAAAGTCAAAATGTAAAGTTTAAGTTAAATTATTTTCAAATTCAAGAGGAGGTTATTCTTTTTTAAACGAACTAAAAAATCGAATAATTTTAAATCACAAAATTAGACCGCTAATACTGCTAACACCTTTGTGTATTTTTTTGGGTTGACCATCTTATATTAACGGGTCGTCTGGTTGGTGGGATAAGAGATGACAATCCTCGGATAATATAAGAAATTATTTTATCCTGAGTTCAATTGTGGGTACTAATTAGTCCGAGGAACCATATTGTACTAAAATGCTAGGATTAGCTATTCATATAGAAGGTGAGATAGCTACTTCTAGGGGTGTACATAACCCGAATTGGTTCGAATTTTTCAATTATCAAACCAAATCAATGGTGTCGGGTTTTTAAATGTTAAGTCTAAACTTGAAATAATACGTTAAAAGATAAAACTGTGAAAAAGTTTAAGAAATATTTATAATTTCAATACAATAAATATTTATATGTATAAATATTTTTAAAAATTATATAAATGTACTATCGAGTTGGTTTGGTTTCGGTTTGACTTTTTTTGATTAAAACCAAACCAAACCAATTATGGTCTGATTTTATTTTTGTAATACCAAATCAAATCAAATCAAACCACATCGGATTTTTTCTTTCCGGTTTGACTCGCATTATCACTTTGGTGCGATTTATCGTTTTCTTTGTACACCCCTAGCTACTCCCATGGGATATCCTTGTCTATCCATCCTAATAACCAAATGGTTCCTAAACGTTTAGGAAAATTACAGGACATGTTAGACATATACACTATATTTACCATTCGTAGTTATACTTTCAGAAACTTACCATTCGTAGCTATATTTAAATTTTATAAATTCATAAAACAAGATATCAATTGTTTTAAACTGAAACAAAGAGCAACAAACTCTCGTAGCTCAGTTGGCTCACTTAGGGATGGCAATGGGGCGGGGCGGGGCGGAGTGGGGCAGGGTAGGGCGGGTTAAATCTTTCCTTACTAAGGTTTTGCTCTGCCCCGTTTAACTCACTACCCTATTTAGATCAAACCCTGCCCTGCCCTTCCCCGTTTAGCCCTGCCCTACCCTGCCCCATTTAACCTCACAGTTACATTTTCTCTTATTATCCAAATTTGAATATTTCTTCTAAATTAATTCCTTTAAACGTCATCTTCAACTTCTCTCGTAATTTTACTTTTATAATGTAACTACTACCATACTATCTTCTCATTTTCTTACCACCTTTATTCTCAGAGTCTTTTTTTTTTTTTTTTTGAAAAGGTTCAGTGACTTAACTAAATACGAATTGGGTATATTTATCAACGGTATTTTTGTTTTCCTACTAGTTAGTATTTATACGTATTTGTTTTAAATAAAAAAGATGGTAGGCTATTTGTCTATACTCTGTAGTATAATTTCTTTTTAATATATCTAAATAATTCAGTGTTCTAGCTACCTTAGTCACAAAATATACCTATAGGGAATGACACAGTTAAGCGGTGATAATTTAAATAGTTATAATATATATATATATATATATATATATATATATATATATATATATATTACAGTTTAATCTTTTTTATGATGATGCTATTATATTATTAAATGTTAAGTATGTAAGAATTAAAACCTTAATCACACATCATTAGAGGTGTTAATTAAAATCCCAAAGGTAAAGAAAATTGCATAACAAATCAAAAACAAAAAGAAAGAAGAAAAAGATTTGGTTTGGTGGGTAAGTTGGGTTGTTGATATGAAATCTAACAAGTTCAAAATAAATATTTATCAAATACTATGTAAAATTAGCATATAACAATAGCCATCGTGTTTAATAAGCGTAATTTGTGGTAAGAAAATGAGAAGAATGGTGTGGTACTAGTTAAAGAATATTAAACGTTAAGTAGTAGCAGTAGCAGTAGCATTTAGCTTTAGGATAAAAGGTTGATCTACCACCTGCCCTATTAAAAAATTTTAGAAATTAAGTTTTGCCCTGCCTTGCCTCATTAAGTGTTTGCCCTACCCCGCCCTGCCTTGCCCCGTCCCAATTGCCATCACTAGTGTTACAACCCATATTCACGTACATTAGTTCATGCCATAAGTTAGTCGACGTAAATATGAGAAGAGATTATTTTTGAGATGATAAGAAGTTAATCCTATTGGTCTTAAATGATACAAGAGTGTATAAGGGTGATTAACAAGTATTAGAAGTTAAACGAATCAAGGATGTTGAAACCCATATTTTTGGTAAACCTAGGGGTGCTTAATATTCTCAAGAGGTCGTGTTTTAAGGTATTTGAATCACATAATATCCGTATCATAAGTCTCGAAGTCAAACGAGTTATGAAACAAAAGTCGACAAGAGTTGTCGCAACTTAGGTTCATAGTTTTACTTAAACTTTAGGTCAAATGTTACTAAGTTTTTCTCCCAATATACTTGGAAGTACGGGGTGATATACCCACCAAATTGAATATCTATGAGTATAGTTTCCAACGCATCTAACCATTCATCGATACGATATAAGAATAGAGAGATATTCGCTTTTTCGCGAGACTGCGCTAAGCACCTCTCTATGGGTCCCACATAGTCGGTTTAAGAGAGATGGATATATATATAATATGCTTAGAACCCGTTTTAAGTCATTAATTTTCAGTATATTTAGACCTTAGAACCCTAGAAACACCCTTGTAAGGTTCTCTCAAGATTCAAGACCCAAACAAAGGGCAAACAACACAAATCAGGTGTCGGGAATCCCATGGCGCTAGTAAGTTTCTTGTTCTTCTTGTTGTTGTTCATTTTGTGTTGTTCAAGATCGTGTGGGAGGTTGTTTTAAAGTTTTTATATTCTGTAAATACTCTCTCAAGTTTTTAACATCAACCCTAAGTGATTTCAAGCCTTCTAAAATGGTTCTAGTACCGAAAAACCTTAATTGATTGCTAGTTTCGCTTCCCTGTTGTCGTGACAGCATTGGAGGGATATTTCGCGGAAAATTAAGGTCAAATTGGAGTTTTTCTTTATGTTTAAATGTGAGTAACTTCTTACACTACATGTATTTAAGATTATCCAAGTTACGGCTAAGTCATTGAAGCTAGAACTTGTGAAATATATAACGAAAGGCTTGATAGTAATGTTGTTGGTTGGTGGACTATTTTGGGAGGCTCAATATGATTATTGATGTTGTTTAGGCTGTTTGCTAATCATTTTGACTTGTGTGAAGTCATATGTATAGGGGAGGTATTATTCGTTTCATTGTAAAATATGTTATGGTCGATATATAATAGTTACGACGCTTAAACGATAAGATAGTGTTGTTTCTCTTATTGTAGATTAAGGAGTCGTGACGTTTGCATAGCTTGAGGTTGGGCAGTATATATAAAAGGTATGTGAGGCTATCCCTTTCCTTCTTTTGCACGACTCCGATTATACATAATGCAATGAACGAGCTTTCAAAGATACTCTACTCTTAGAAGCTAGCAGTACTTACATTGTTTCCCTTCTTATGGAACAATTGATGTTGAGGTTGCTTCTCTTATCCTTATGTTATCAATGTTGTTGGTACTTCCTGATTCTTATAAGATTCTTGATGAAGAATTAGTCCTAATAACGCGTACGGAGAATATCGACCTTACGTCACTCCGAAAGGTTCAGAATATGATTCCAATGAGTCCTACATGCATTAGATACATATATATTTTACTCTACCGAGCCGCGCTATAGTCGGTCGGGTATGGCACCTATTTTGCAACTACTGATCAGTTGGGTTTTACCGAGCTCCACGTGGCCGGGTATGTTTTATCAAGCCTATTACGGCCGGGTATGATATGATGATGATGATGTCCACAGAGGTGTATGTTTTAAAAGTTTATGTATATGTATGTATGTATTACGCATTTCATGTCAGTAGCCTTCAGAGGCACCCAGATGTTACAGGTTTTATATTCTCTATCACTGTTTACATTACTGCTCTTACTTATGCTTTTCTGCCTTACATACTCAGTACTTTATTTGTACGGACGTCCTCTTTATTTGTGGGCGTTGCATGTCGTGCTGCAGGTCCTGATAGACAGGTAGACACAGCCCCCCACCACAGTAGGCTTCCCAGTTCAGCGGTTGTTGCATCACTTATTCCCCTTTATAGGCTCATAGACAGGTGTTGACTCATGTATAGTTTGGTATGCCTTGTTGGCTAATTTTTATTGTATAGTCTTTCATGGCAGCGTTGTAGCTCATACCTTATATGTAGTTTCTTAGCAGTCTTGTCATCCCATGTGATATATGTTCATGACCTTATCTTTCATTGTTGATTGTTCATGATCCATATCTACCATTTATATTAATCTCGTCAGCCCTTAAAGATAATAAAGAAGATTAGATAAAATGTCCGTTGGTGCTCGGGAAGTATGGCCCGGGTGCTAGTCATGATCCTCCAGTTTGGGTCGTGACAAACTTGGTATCAGAGCAGGTCTGTCCTAGGGGTTGTCTATGAGTCGTGTCTAATAGAATCTTGATTATGGATGTGTAGCGCGCCACATTTTTAATCAGGAGACTACATGACATCTAGGGTTGTTTCCTTCTTCCTTAATCTAGATCGTTTGATCACGCTCAACTATGTCATATATAAAGACTAAACGGGCGCTGCAAATATAACCCGGGGTATTACGCCCGAAATCGATCCCACAGAGAATTTACGTATCAATCAAGCCGTCAGAATACAAAACTTTTACTTAATCAATTTTCTCAAGACTTTTGAATGTCAATTGTTGATGTTTTACTATTTCAACTGAAAAAATTAATTAACTAACAATATGATGTAAACAATTATAATAAAGGTCTAAGGTCATGGTTTCCCCCGTTGGTGAACTTCCTTCTTGGATACTTCTTATAGTTTGATTAGTTGCCTCTATCAATCATGAACACTCTATCTACCATAAATCTCTCTCAAGTAATTATGATAATTTACTAGACGCACTCTCTCAAGTTACGCTAGCTAGATTGCATTACAGTTCACTTTAGATTGCACCCGAGGTATCGTTATCTCTAATCCAACCTCTAAACCCTCGGTTATGACTTTCATCTATACTCCGGGAGTAGTGTTGTTCAAACAACTACCTAAATATGCACTCTCTTTCAAGTAGATACATAATAAATAGGAATAGCTAATTGAGGATCCTTTCAATTAACTACAACAAGACGTAGTTGAACAAATANCTTTCAAGTAGATACATAATAAATAGGAATAGCTAATTGAGGATCCTTTCAATTAACTACAACAAGAACATAGTTGAACAAATAGAGATTAACAACCAACCAAACTATATTAATATTTCAATAATTTCATCCCCCAACGGGTTCCACCAAAACCCTAGATTAAGGAAATTATCTACTCATGCTCATAAGAATCAATTCTAAAATAACTTGCATAATTGAANGAGATTAACAACCAACCAAACTATATTAATATTTCAATAATTTCATCCCCCAACGGGTTCCACCAAAACCCTAGATTAAGGAAATTATCTACTCATGCTCATAATAATCAACTCTAAATAACTTGTATAATTAAACTACAAAGTAATGAATAAAAGCTGTAAAAATCAATGTTTTGCTTCTCTGAATAGTATTCCACATGCGTCTATTGTCTCTAATGGCATCCCCCTTCAAGTTGTATTTTTGGGTCTATTTATATGTTTGGGACAAACCCTAAACGTGTGGGAGACTTATATTCAAACCGGGAAACACTTAAAATCTTCAAAACTCGGATTGGACCAGACCAGGGACCTGGCTTTATGGCCCAAACGCTTGGATAAAGCCAGGCTAGGCCTGGCCTTAAGGCTCAAATGCCTGGATAAAGTCAGGCCAGGCCTGGACTTAAGGCTCAAACGCCTGGATAAAGCCAGGTCAGGCCTGGCCTTAAGGCTCAAACGCCCGACTATAGCCCAGTGCACTCCTCTTCGCCTCTTGAGCGTATTTTCGATGTGTATGCATCCATTTAGCTCGGCTTCCATCTCCAATTCACCTACACATTAAATAGACTCCATTATGCACATACAAAGTGTATTTTTATCATTAACGCACATAAAATGTAAGGCACATAACGTGTTAAACAATGAATTCTAGCCACAAATCAACACCCCACACTTAAACTTTTGCTCGTCCTCGAGCAATCAAACTACATTCATGTACACAACTTATTAAGAAAATCCCTTAACACGTTATACCCAAAATATCTAAAACAGTTCAAGCACAAAGGTATGACATCCTCGCCTCAATAGTCGACTTGCATATACCATGCTTTATTCACAATCCACTCATTACTCTAACTTAGAGGTCAACAACATTACCTTTCCTTCGTGAATTATGTGCCCTCACAAAATCAAAGAGTTAGTTCCACACACAATAAAGTTTAAGAAACTTAGGAACTCAAGATAGAAAGAATTTGCTCACTCTCAGAAATAACATTCATATGCCACAAACGATGCACCATAGGCTTGCCTGTAGTGTACTACTCTACTAATCGAGCTCATTCAGTCTAGGTTCAAGTAGGACTTTATTCAGTTGTAATGTAGGCTTCGGGACGGGTAGGATACATTTAGATATAAGAGTGACTACACCTCCCTAAGAACTTTAATACATATACTTTAGCGCTCAACCTTAAACTTATATTAAACCAACTCCACCTTCACATCAATGTTATTACCCCATACTTCTATAAGCACAATTGCATTAAGAGTCACCACATATATTTTTCTTTCACAACAATACAACTATTTATTTATTTTATTTTTTTCTCTTTTTTCTTTTTTTTTCAAGTGACTTACTTTTTCAAAACAATGCACCTTTCTCCTTATTTCAATTATTCCTCTCAAAAACCAACCT